>JANIWX010000026.1:0-117823 GCA_030705205.1 Huiozyma sinensis
TTCTTCTGCTTGGATAATAATATACATATGAATCGATTGGATTCCCATAGTAATCGTACTCTAATCACTCCCGACCTCTAATAGGTTTGTATATTTTCGCAAATCGAGGCAGTTTGTCCTTCTCAACAGCAATATCAGTCTCAAACATGGTGATGTACTCCAAATCTACCTCGTCCTTCATCCCCCCAGAAAATAACCCATACTCCTGATATACACCGGAGATGGACCATCCTTGCAGCAACTTCCGAATTATACCAACAACGACACCCACCCTGTGCTTCCCCTTATTCGAGTGTATCAAGATCGGGAAGTTGTTCACATTCAACACCAACTTCAACACATCCTCTATTCGTTCCTGGATGTGCTCGTCCCTACACGACTCCATCTCTATCCGGTGGAACCGGATCCCTTGTTCCCGCAGGAATGTAACGTAGTCCTCCGAAAGGTCAGTCTTATCCCCAACGTATATTATCGTCTGCAAATTTAACTGGTCCCTAATGAACGAATAGTTTATAGGCATCGGGTAGCCAGACCGGTATAGAGACACATCTGCGGCTATCACGGGTGAGAAATTCAACGGCGGTATATAGTGTGTAAGTTGCATTGTGTATGTGTGTGGGGTTGATCTGTCTATGAGACCATCGAGAGTGTTTCAGCAACGGTGTATTAAATATTATTTTTTTTCTAACTACAAGGTAGTTCGTGTGATGCTTTTGGATGCTCAGCGCTACAAGGTAGATTCCTCATCGTCGCTGACAGCGTGGATTCCTAATTTCACGCATACAGTCGAGGCCCCTATACTAACAACTACGTAAGTGAATCCAAACAAATGTCGAACCTGGGCCCACTTTCAGAGAATGGAGGGGCTATCTATCCCCTGCATCGCCTTGATCCCAAACTTCACACACTTCCAATCAAATGAAACAAGACACAACCACGGCGGGCGTCCAGGGTTCCCACCCTCCCTTCCCCCCCGTGGTTCAGACAGCATGCTCTAAACTGAGGCGTGTTAATATATACATACTAATATCTTTTCCCAAAGAGGTAAATTATCAACGCAGCCTCGAGGCGTGACACAAATCCCTGCCATTTTGTACAGCCCCGCCATCTTTTGGTCCACAAAGCGGGATGGAGGTAAGCTGATCTCGTCTTGGAGGTACTCAGTATATAACAACCACGCGGTATACTGATTTGGCACTGGAATTGTTCTTTTCAGTGTTGCCTCCAGCTAGCTTGCATCGATCGCAAACACCCAGATTAGTTTAAGGTGTTGGTACAAAAAAATGAAATCCATTGTAGAAGAGAGGCTACTGCTACGAGACCTACCGAAGTTACAGATCAGGTCGACGCCGACAACAACTCCCGCGGTGGAAACACCCAGCTCATATTCCACGGATCTGGGGAAGTCCCAGACCCAGAGTGCATTCACCACTACACATAGTGCGAAGTTGCTTCCAGCTTTGAGTACGAGAGCAGCACTAACAACTTCAAGTAGTAGTGCTGCTGCTGCTTCTACCACCGCTGTAGTACGGGAGGCAATTGTACTTCCATCTGCAGAGGGGAACCCTTACATTTACCACGCTGATGACAGACCAGAGGGCACTGTCTTTATTGCCGTCGGGTCGATAGCGGCATTTATCGGTATCGTCATCGCTATGTGGTGGGCAGTTACCAAATACCTATCGCACAAGTATACAAAGGAGAAAGAACTCTTTGAGCAAAACAACTTGAATTACAGTTATATGGAGAAACAGCAACGTTGGGGTGGTTATAGAGTCGCCTCTGATGAATCGTTGTTCGGAGTTGACAGCAGTAATAACGGTAGTATTGGGGGATACAAAGAGCAGCTACTTACCCCAGTAATTAGCAATACTAGCAACGATGACAACAGGCCCAGGTCTGATAACGGTGCTGCCTTGCCTTGGCAGGGACATGCGGCTGGAGCGGTTGGCTCTCAACTCGATGACAATATTTTACACACCCCTTTCAACCCAATTCAGGACACTTTGCAAGTAGACTCTAATAGAAGATCAATGTTCATCTCCCCCACAATAGAGCTGATTCAGCATCAGCGAGGGAGAACGTCAGACCCCGTCGGCCGCCACTCCGTATACAATCATAATTCCGAGGTCGCGTTGGGCCCAAATATTACGGACGATACAACGAACGATCTGAATGAACCTCGCAGGACAGCATCCCCACAACGGAGAGCACGGGCGAGAGAGAGCCCAAACAGAAAGAGTGGATCCAATTTGAGGTTGGTCCCATCCCCAGTCAAACCTTTATTGCCAAGGGAGCATGACCTAGGATTTCCGAATGGAGCCACGAGGGAAGGTGATCTCAGAGACGGGATAACTTCCGGTAACAAGAGGAATGGTCATAAAAAGACACCTTCGATGTATTTAGATGACTTACTAAAGGAGTGATAGTGTCCTCTCGAACCATTCTTCTTGTCATTTTTTGCAGGATCTTACCAGATCGCACTTAGCATTTCAAGTACTCAAAACGAGTTACTTGACACAACCTCGCATAAGTCATATAAACATAGTACTACATACATGAAGCTATGGCATTTTGTCAGCTTGGATAACAGTAAAGCAGCAGCGCGAAATTAAACTTTTCAAACAGCTTTTCAATTGCAAATATCAAAGAAATGAAAAATCTTGTTTAAGAGCGACTTGAACGTCAGACATAAACTTCTCTCTTCTGGGAGATGCGGCGGGGAGGACACGTTCGACCTAATAACGAACCATTGAACGAAAGATGTCCAGAGACCAGTCATTAACTCCTCTAAACGTCGATGTGATTGACGACCCGCCATTGAGGAGAGAAGCAGAAAGTTTTACTGATCCATCGACCTACGATCCCAATGCTCGAATCGCAATCGACTTCGGTTCGTATAATATTCGAGCCGGCTACACAAACCAGAATACACCTTCATACATATTCCCCACTCGGTTGACAAAGCACCGTGATCGGAAATTGCAAAAGACTTTCACGTTTATTGGGAACGATACTTTGCTAGACCAAACGATCAGGTCGCAGTCCAAGTCTCCTTTCGACGGAACTCTACTGACAAACTGGGACTATGTAGAAGATATGCTGGAGTACACTTTTCATCATTTGGGTGTGAGCGGGAACAGCGGTGTCTCCAACCCGCTAATTATAAACGAAAGGCTAGCCTGCCTGCAGTCTCAGAGGAACAGTTGGTATCAGCTCCTATTTGAAACCTTCGATTTACCAGAGGTGAGTTTTGGCATAGACAGCTTATTCTCCTTTTATGGTAATAGCACGAAAGAGGACGGCCTTGTGATTAACTGCGGAAACGAGGAGACCGATGTCATACCGATCATCGGAGGCAGAGGCATATTGAGTGAGTGCAAGCGGATCAATTGGGGTGGTTCTCAGTCGACCAATTTTTTGAGTAGTCTATTGACCTTGAAATACCCATACTTCCCAGCAAAATTATCCACTTTACAGTACACCCAGATGTACGAGGACTACTGCTACACATCACCAGACTACGCCAGCGAGATCAGTCGGTACTTAAACTTGGATGAATTGGAGCAAAACAATATTGTGCTCGAAACACCATTCACGGAAGTGCTCCAACCAAAGAAGACGGAAGAGGAACTCCGAATCCAGGCCGAGAAGAGGAAAGAAACCGGGAAGAGGTTACAAGAACAGGCAAGACAGAAACGAGTAGAGAGACTGGTTCAAAAAACAGAGGAGTACGAGTACTTTTCCCGGGTTAGAGACCAGTTAGTCGATCAACCTAAAAAGACAATTCTGTCTGTGCTTCAGAACGCAGGTTTTGAAGACGAGCAAGATTTCAAGAAGTACTTGAGCAACCTGGAAAAATCCTTGAAAAAAGCACAAGCAACCCATGACGGTGATGCTGACGATACAGAGAATGCTGATGATTCCCCTGAAAATAAATTCGATCTTGTTGACGTTCCTGATGAAGAGCTAAATGACGAGCAACTTAAGGAGAAGAGAAAGCAGAAATTTTTGAAGGGTAGTTTTGATGCCCGGAGGAAGGCAAAGGAGGAGAAGGAGAGGTTGGCTAAAGAGCACGAGGAGGCAAAAATTCGCGACCAGCAATGGCGTGAAAGCGACTTATCCGGCTGGATTAAAAGCAAACGAGCAAAACTGGCAGTCCTGGTGAAAAGAAGGAAGGATAAAATTAGAATGAAGAATGAAATGAAAGATCGTAAATCCCAGGTCGCGCAAAATAGGATGAAGAACCTCGCTAACTTGGCAGAGGACTCTCCTCGTTCAGGTTCGAAGAGGAGTAGAGGCCAAGCAACAATTGATAATGACCCCAATGATACCTTTGGTGCAAATGATGAGGATTGGTTAGTGTATCAAGACATAACCAAGAACCCCGAGGAGTTTGAAGAGGCTTTGGAAGAAGAATATAAGGATATTGTTGAACTGGAAGGAATGTTGTTGGAGTACGATCCGACCTTCACTGAGGAAGACACGCTAGACGCCCAGTACGATTGGAGAAACTCTACCCTTCATCTATTTTTGAGGGGTCCTCGTCCCCATGACAGTGAGGATGTCCACCAACAGCATCAATTGCATTTGAACACAGAGCGTATTAGGGTTCCCGAGATCCTGTTTGAACCTTCTATTGCGGGGCAAGACCAGGCAGGTATTGCTGAACTTTGTGAGACCATTTTGCTCAAGAAATTTGGTTCGAAACCTGGCAACTTGAGTGCGGCAAGTTCGAGAATGGTCAACAATGTTTGGGTCACTGGTGGCAATGCTAGGATACCCGGGATTAAAAATAGAATTGTCAAGGAGTTCACAGAGTTCCTACCAGCCGGAACACCTCTCTCAGTCCACATGAGTGAGGACCCCTCTCTGGATGCCTGGAAAGGTATGGCGAAACTGGCTAACAACGAAGCAGACTACAAAAGCACAGCAGTAACAAGGAAGGAATACGAGGAGTATGGTCCTGATTACATCAAGGAGCACAAATTGGGCAACACCGGATATTTTGAAGATGTCGATTAGCATGCCTCTTTGATGTAAGGCTCGAGACAAAATCACAGAGGACAATTTCAGATAGAGACAACCTTAGGGAAGAAACCGGGAAGATGATGCGTAGTAGAGTGTATTTTATATTTATATTGTACATAGTTGTATACATACCAATTGATCATTTCTCCTGTGGTTTCACTGCCTTAGGGTTTACACCCTTCTTCAAAAGACCAACCTTCTTCGATTTGCTGATATATTTATCGTCCTCCTCATCGTCGAACTTAGCGAAGTCGGAGTGAATAATCCCCTCATCTGCGGCTTCTCTCCTGGCCTCCATTTCCTTCTCCTTGGCACTCGCCTGGTTGTCATCGTGTGGAGATGGACCAGTCTTTTGAAACTTCGCAACGAAGAAACCGTCAACATTATACGTGTGAGGGTAGTACCTTCTGGTCATCTTAACGCTTGGATGGAACTTCTTACCTCTGAAGCTGGTAAACCCTTCCTTACCGATGAGAAGACCAGTTTCTACCAACTTGACGTTTGGTCTCTTCCTCAAAGCGTAGTCAACGACGGCTTCGTCCTCTTCGACGGCGACAGAACAAGTAGAGTAAACGATTATACCCCCCTTTTTCGAGTTTGCGTCCACAGAATCAATAGCGGACAATAGCAGTTGCTTTTGTAAGTGAGGGATCTGGATGAAGTCCTTTTCCGTACGGGAGACTTTGACAGACTGGTCCTTACCGATAACACCTGTACCTGAACATGGGGCATCCAACAGAATCCTATCGAACCCACCAATCACCTTTGGGAACTCACGAGCATCGTAATTGCACACGATGGTGTTTGTGCAACCCAAACGATGAATATTGGCAATTAGAGATTTCGTTCTGTTCTTGTTAGCATCGTTCGCGAACACACAACCTGTATTTTTCATCATGGCCGAAATGTACGTTGTTTTACCACCTGGCGCAGCTGCCATATCCAGGATACGTTCATTTTCCTGTGGGTCCAGTGCAATGACTGGGAGGAAAGATGACGCGGCTTGTAGGATATAGTGACCTGCTAGGTATTCTGGGGTGGCACCAATGGGGACTTGGGAGTCGAAGATTTGTAGACCGACTTTGGTCCAGTTCCCAATCGGTTGTAAATTCACGCCCCTGTTGACCAGCGACTGTGCCAGATCTCTTCTTCTTGTCTTCAAAGTGTTCGTTCTGATGGTGATCGGTCTTGCAATTTCGTTCGCTTCGAAGAACTCCAACGCTTCAGCAGGCGAGAACAAGTTGAAAAGCTTCTCGGCAAGGAAGGGTGAGTACCCGAAGTACTCGCAGATATCCTTCAGTAGACGGTCAACGTACTCGGATCTTGACCTCCCCTCTGCTCCCAAATTCTTGAAATCTTCCAAAACTTTGACAAGTTCAATGATCCGGGTTCTTGTAGCGGTCAAGTTTGGTGCCTCCCCTGCTAGTGCTTCCTCCTCTTCCTTGGATGGAAGGATATCAGCGCGGGGCTGCATCGCTTGAGCCTCTGCCAGTTCCAATTCGGCCTCCTCCGCCTCCAGCGCCTCATCTTCGTCCAGTTTTTTGGAGTAGAACTCCATATTGGCTGCGTTCAATTCCTCCAAGTCCCCCTCATCGTCACCTTCATCGTCAGAGAACATGGGTTTAGCGTGCGCTTCTTCGTCCTCATCTTGATACTCCTGTTCCAAATCGAACTCGTCTTGCAAATCTTCATCGACTACGTCGCTCATCTCCTCCTCCTCCTCTTCGTCGTCGTCAAACAGAGATTTCTTCGCCTTGGACAGCGCATCGTAGTCCACATCGGGCAACTCTTCCTCCTGTTCCTCCGACTTGGACAGTTTCCTAGACTTCGCACCTGACTTCGATCTCTTAGAGGACTCCCTGCTCTCCTCCGCACCCGCCCTCTTCAGCGACCTCTCGGCATTCTCCTTCGCCCTAGCTTTGCTTTTCAATTCCTTCTCCTCGACTCTCTTGGCCTTCCTGTCCTTCTTCGCCTGGAACTCATCAAAGCTGGGTGGCGCTGATTGCTTGTTCTTGTGGCGTCTGCTACCCATGCTGTGCCAATGGTGTGTTGTACTATTGTGCTTCCACCCTTCTAGCCTCGAAGACTCTTGCGATGCGATGAGATGAGCTCAAAATTTTCCATTTGGAATAAGATTATACTTAAAAAAATTTTTCAGTCACATGCGACGAAACGGCTCATCGCATCGCATCGCATCTCGAACTCGAACTCGAACTCGAACTCGAATTGATGCGGGAGGAGTAGTGTGCCGCGTCCCACCCCCTGGCTTTACACAGAGACAAAGCAACGCCTGATGGACCCATTGAAGGAGATTGCGTTTGACCAGTACGTCATTGTGACGCTGCCCTCGGAGAAGGGGAAGATCGTCGAGTTGAAGGCGAACGGTTCCGTGTCATTGGGGAAGTTTGGTGCGTTTTATGTGAACGATGTAGTTGGGTACCCTTTGGGGACCAAGTTTGAGATCTACTACGAGGAGCAAGTTGCAGGGACGGAGGAGTATGCGCCCTTGACGAAACGTGACACGAAGAAAGTGCCGATTGGGAAAGTCCGAGTGTTGGAGCGGGACACTAGTATGGCCTCTTCTGCGCCTAACGTTTCGACGCGGGAGGGGACTGCAGATAACGTTGAGTTGGCGAATGTGAAGAACAGCGAGAACAACCGGGACCTGATAAACCTCGGGAGCGAGATCCAGAAGATGTCTGCGTCTGAGATTGAGGAGTTGAAGAAGCAATCGATGTCTAGTAACGAGATCATTTCGAGGATTATCGAGTCTCATGGGTCCTTTGACAAGAAGACTGTGCACTCGCAGGAGAAGTACTTGAAGCGGAAGAAGCAGAAGTTCAACAAGGAGTTCACGATCGATTACTTGAGCAGTTCCGCGTTACTCGATTTCTTGATTGAGAAGGGTGACATCCAGCGGGTGTTGGATTTATCCGAGGAGACGATGGGGATGCTTTTGAATCTGGCCAATGTGCGGTCCAATGGGACGTACCTGTGCATGGACGAGACCGGTGGGCTCGTGGTGTATGCGATGATGGAGAGGATGTTTGGCGGCACGGACCGCGAGGATGCTGTGGGCACGATTGTGGTTCTTCATGAGAATGAGCATGCCAATTTGGACTTGTTAAAGTTTTCGAATTACTCTGAACAGTTTATCGGTGAGCGTATTGTGACAGTGTCACTGTTAGATTTCTTTGAGCCTACGACGGTAGAGGAGATTGAGTCTCGGTTCCAGCCGCTTCCGAAGGAGGAAGTGTTTGCATTGAAAGCAGGTAAGAAGAACACGTACTATCGGAAATTGAAATGGTACAAGACGCAGATGCGGCTGTTGAAGTATACGACGGATGTCGCTTATGATGGGCTCGTCGTGGCGAGCACGCTGTACTTACCAGATATGATACCGCGGCTCAGTGATCGAGTGCACGGTTCGCGACCCGTTGTCTGTTACAGCCAGTTCAAGGAGACCCTACTGGAACTATCGCACGTGCTGTACGGCGATCTGCGGTTCCTTGCGCCTACTATCTACGAGACCCGGTGCCGGCCGTACCAGACGATACGAGGCAAGTTACACCCGCTGATGACAATGCGTGGTGGTGGTGGGTACCTCCTGTGTGCACACCGTGTGATCCCTACGGGCCCGAGGGACGAGTAATGTATATTTACAGATATTTTATAAGCGCGGAGTGTATATGAGATTACCGAAACCTTGATAGATCCTGTTGTAATTGAGAGTTGTATCGGTTCTGAACCCGTACACGCACCTTATTTTCCCCGCGGAGTCGAATTTGACACCAACAGCCCACACTTTGTTGAGTCTGTCGTGCCCTGCAATGTAGTCCCTTACGTATTTAGCCTGTTTGAATTCGCCCAACTCGTACACAAACGATTCTGTTCTGTCCAGCCACTTCTCCACGAGGCTCCTGTAGAAGTGTAGCTCACCGACCAACGCGAGCTTCGGTTCGTACACTCTCACAGAGACGCCCACGTCGGCTACGAAATTCTCCGCCGGGATATACGGCGGGTTACAAGTCAGCAAGTGGATCCTCGGGGGGGCCCCGGGACACGCCCCCGGACCCTGCAGAACGTCCCCGCGAACCACGCGGATCCCCCGCACCGAGTGGCCCACCCGGGCCCGCCTCTCGTTCACAGCAGCCAGCGCCACCGCGTGCGGGGAGCAGTCCACCGCGAGCCACTGCACCGCCGGGGACCCGCCCGCCCACACCGCCCGCAGCAGGATCGGCACGCACCCGGTCCCAGTGCAGAGATCCACCACGCGCAGGGGCAGCTCCACCGGGGCCCCCACGACGGTCCCTGCCCGGGCCCACGCCGCCGCGAGCTCAGAGACCCACTCCTCCGTCTCCCACCGCGGGATCAGCACGCGTCTCCGGCAGAGGATGTCCACGGGCCCAAACGGCTGGCTGCCCAGGATGTACTGCAGCGGGGCGTGTCTGTGCCGCCAGAGACACGCCCGGGCGAGCCACCGCTGCCGCTGCCGCCCCAGCCCCAGCCAGAGCCCCCGCCCAGCGCACCCCGCCAGCAGCCACCGGAACTCCCGCCTGGCGCCCTCGAACGTCCGGCACTCCGCCAGCAGCAGCGGCAGCAGCGGGTGCACCGCCGCGCACCGCCGCACCACAGCACAGGGAATCCTCGGCATACTGTACTAGGCACTGCACTGTAGTAGTATTGCTCACAGTTTCCCTCGCGATATCACCTGCGACGAACGCTGGAAAATTTTCTTCTTTGAAATTCTTTCATTTTCGATTCCTTCGAGAAGAGAAGAGAAAAAAAAAACCGTCGTCTTCTTATATATAAAACAGAAGCGCGATCGCGATGCAGAAGTGTGGGACCGCAATTCACAGTCACAGGACAGCAACAACACAGTCAAACTGAACCAGCACAAACGCGCGAAAATGGTCAAGGACACAAAACTGTACGACGTGCTCGGCGTGTCGGTCACCGCCACGGACGTGGAGATCAAGAAGGCGTACAGGAAGATGGCGCTCAAGTTCCATCCGGACAAGAACCCATCAGAGGAGGCCGCCGAGAAGTTCAAGGAGGCGTCGTCCGCGTACGAGGTCCTGTCCGACGCGGATAAGAGGGACGCGTACGACCAGTTCGGCCCAGAGGGGCTCAGCGGCGCTGGCGGGATGGGCGGTGCCGGTGGTGGGTTCGGTTTTGGTGATGACATCTTTTCACAGTTCTTTGGTGGTGCTGGTGCGCAGAGGCCCAGGGGACCACAGAGGGGCAGAGATATCAAGCATGAGATTAATGTCACTTTGGAGGAATTGTACAGGGGCAAGACTTCGAAATTGGCCTTGAACAAGCAGATCCTGTGTAAGACCTGTGAGGGTCGTGGTGGGAAGAAGGGCGCCGTTAAGAAATGTTCTAGTTGTAACGGGCAGGGGATCAAGTTCGTCACGAGACAGATGGGCCCCATGATCCAGAGGTTCCAGACCGAGTGTGACGTGTGTCACGGTGCCGGGGATATCGTAGACCCCAAGGATAGGTGTAAATCTTGTAACGGGAAGAAAGTCGCCTCCGAGAGGAAGATCCTGGAGGTGCACGTCGACCCAGGTATGAAGAACGGACAGAAAGTAGTGTTCAAGGGGGAGGCGGACCAAGCGCCAGATGTCATCCCGGGGGACGTCGTGTTCGTCATCAACGAAAGACCACATAAACACTTCCAAAGATCCGGGGATAACTTGGTCTACGAGGCAGAGATCGACCTGCTCACAGCGATCGCAGGTGGCGAATTCGCCATCGAGCACGTCTCAGGGGACTGGCTCAAAGTCGCGATCGTCCCAGGCGAAGTCATCGCCCCGGGCGCTCGCAAAGTCATCGATGGGAAGGGGATGCCCGTCCCCAAATACGGCGGCTACGGTAACTTGATCATCAAATTCACAGTGAAGTTCCCAGAACCTCACTTCACCACAGAGGAGAACCTCAAGAAACTGGAAGAGATCCTGCCACAGAGAACCCCACTGCCACAGATGCCATCGAACGCACACGTGGAGGACTGCGTCCTGACAGAATTCGACCCAAGCAAGTACGACGGCCGCAACGGGAGAGGCCAGAGCTACGCCTCAGACGAGGAGGACGAGGGCCAAGGCGGAGAAGGGGTCCAGTGTGCATCCCAGTAAGCACAAAACACATTACTCAATTGCTGCACCATCGATATCACCAGTTGCAAATGCAATGAACAAAGAGATACACATATTGATACATAGAGTGGGATTATCCCACCACTGCACAAAACTGTATATTATACATCCTGAAACGGAGGTCATTTCAATTGAAAGCTATGCTCTCTTATTATTATTATGCTGCGTTAGTGTACGTAATTAAATTAAATAATGTGGGCGCGTCTATCATAGTAATGGTATGACACCTTCATCACTTCATGGTTGATTTCATGTCTTGAGCCGGGTAGTGGATCTCCTCCTTCTCCTGTCTGACCTGACTTACATCCTCGTCTTTCGCCTCACGGCTCATCTTCCATTTCAAACCGTACATCATTGGGATGAAAGTAAGAAAATTAGCACACAGGAGTAAACCGGACAGGAAGGAGAAAGTCCCCCCCACAGTCATCGATGTCTTCATCTTCGCAAGACACCCCATGAAGATCGACGACAGCGAACACCTCACGAAGTTGAAACATGAACTCGCAGTGGACGATTTCTTAGGGTACAAATCAACAAGTAAAGTAGTCATCGTGGACAGCGTGCTCATTGCACAGTACGAGCTCACACACGACGTGATCAACGCGGCGGGGATCTTCCACCCCTTGTCCACAGACCACCCAAACAACAAGAAGGAGACCACGGCAACGAAGTTTTGCGGAAGCACACACATGAGCCGCACTCTGAAGATGTTGAACACTTGGTCCTCAGGGATCTTCCCCTCCGCTTTGTCCTGTTGGAACTTGCGTAACACTCTCCGGTAGTACATGTCGATGATCCTACCTGTGAAGAAGGACCCACATAGCCCACCGATACCCGCTGGGAGGTAGCAGACACCGACGATCGTTAGGTGGTAGTTGTAAGGCGCGATGGACAGTTGCGACGCGATACACGATAACATGAGCGTCCACATGGCGAACTGCATCCCCGCGGGGAACAGCGAGAGGAAGATCTCTGGCCTTGCGGTAATCTTGAACGCGGAAACGAGGTCCAGTTCCGGGATCGTAGGGTCCAATGTCTCGTAATCCGGGTTGTCATACTTGAACCTGCGTCTCACGGGGGGCAGAAGGAACAGTGGGTTCTTGTTGATCAGTTTTTTAGGTTCGATGGACAGGTTCCCGACAATGGTTCTCTTTGTCTCCGGTAGTAGGCAAAACGCGATGAGCATTGAGGTACCGCACCCTATGACAAGAAACCAGAAGATAGCTCTCCAGTTCCAATGAGCAGCGATAACTGCCCCCAGTAAGGGTCCAATCCCCTGCCCAATAAGCACGAACCCGGAAGTGGCCCCGACAAAAGTACCTCTTTCCCTCTTGAGAGTGTAGTCGCTGACTACACCTGAACTGATGGCGATTGTCGGGGAGATCCCTATACTTTGAATGATTCTGAGGAAGACGATGACACCGTAGGAGGGGGCCCTTGCGAGCCCGATGGACGCGACGACGTAGACAAGCATGCCGCCCAGGATGATGGGTCTCCGGCCGTACCGGTCAGCTAACCCACCGGAGAAAGTCGGCGCAATCCCCTGGAAGAGCAAGTACACGACGACGGTGACGTTGACTTGACTCTCGTTCAAATGGAACTCCTTCTCGAGCTGTCTCAGTGCAGGGTAGTAAATGGGTGAACCGAGCGAAGACCAGAACCCGCACATCGTGAGCACGGCGACCATCCCCCACTTCTGCGAGTACGATAGAAGCGTGTAAGGTGCCGTAGACACCTCCTCCGGCTGTCCTTCGTCCTCTGACTCGTGTCCGTCCCGTTTGATCCCACTGGGGGACCCTGAGTCGTCCCCGCTGTCGCTGCCGATCTCTCTCGTACGCGTCCTCGACACGGCCTGTTGCAGCGACCCTTGCGTGGATGGCGCCCCCGTAGGGTACTCATCTGCGTACTCGTCGCTCTTGTGGTAGTAATGCCTTGGTGCGAGGTCGAACGATGCTGGCGAGTCAGAGTGGACCTCTGACACGGAATCCGAGTCCCTCTGAGCCTGCGAATTGCCCTCCATCACGACCATTTTGGTGACCTGTGGGTATGGTTGTATTGCCGCTACCTTCCCAATATCCACGACTCTCAGTAAAACGATCATATATATACAAGCGAGAGTAACTCAAAGGCACACCGCATCGCACTGGAACTTTCCTCGAGGCACGCAAAAAAGAAACGGAGACGGCGGGAAGGTTGTTCCGAGATCCCGAGGACTTCCGTTTCCGGCGGGTTTTTCCGGTATTTTCCGGCTCTGTTTCTGTTTCTGCGGCTGTTTCTGTGGTCGAGAATGGAACGGCCGGAACAACTCGGGGGACCAGGCACCCGAGTTGTTCCGGTGACGGTCACAGGGACGGTGGTCGCCGTAGTGTCTGGAGTGAGTCAGGCAGGGACCCGCCGGGCAGACGCGTATCGCAACTGAGCAGCAACTCTTCGTGTCCACCTCGAAGATAGCGTGAGTGGGGCCCCGGTTACTAAGGGTTTGCGTCGGATTTGGAGGTGTTGCGCGGGGGTTGCCCGGACACAAAGCGTTCACAGCACGGGTTTCGAAGCCGGTGCGGTGCAAGACGGTAGAGGGCAGAGAACAGATACAAGAGCACACTCACGGTTACGGTTACGGCCACTGCACTGACGATCCCCTATACGATGACCACGCCGGCGAACCTGTACCCTGGACTGAACGATCTGGCGGATGTGCTGGAGGAGTACCCTGTCGAGGTGTCGAAGTACCTGACGTTGCTGCACGAGATCGATGCGAAGTGCGTTCACTCCATGCCCGCTTTGATCGACCAGATTGACAAGTTCTTGGACGGAGACGGTCAGAACACCGTTGGGGGAGACCCTGGAAGCCACCACGCTGGCCCCCTGGGGATCAACGCGCTGTTTGAGGAGCTGATGCCCTCGCTGGAGGAGAAGATGCACGTGTCGTCGATCATGGTGGAGGCGCTCGGGAAGTTGAGCCGCAGGCTTGAGCTTGCGTACGAAGTAGCGTTGCAGAACGAGGAGGTCCCCGAGCAACTGCGCTTGGGGGCTGGGAACCACCCGGCGATGCACTTGCACCACGAACTCATGAGCAAAGTGGAGCTCAACAGGCCGGGCAAATCCACACAGGCGCTCCGCAGCGAGTCCCGGAGGGAGGCCATGGCTGCGAACAAGAGGACCGCCCCGGCAGGGGCAGCGGCTGCATCTGGGGACTTTGCGGAGGGGGGGGTGGTGGGGAGGCACGACCCGCCGGGGGACGACGCGGGTGCACCCAAACGCAAGAGAAAGAGGGCTGGTCTGACGACATTGACCCCCACAGAGGCCGCGGCTGTGACCCCTGCAGTGGCGGCGGCTGTGACAACAGCCGCTGCCGTTGCCCCTACAAAAGTGTACCGCAACAGCGCTGGCGAGCGCACGAACGAGTACGGCGAGCCCGTGTACTGCTACTGCAACCAGGTCGCGTACGGCGAGATGGTCGGCTGCGACGGCGAGCACTGCGAGCTCGAGTGGTTCCACCTGCCCTGCATCGGCCTCGAGACGCTGCCCCGGGGCAAGTGGTACTGCAAAGAGTGCAGTGCAAAACGCTAAAACGGGGGGGGGGACCGCGGGGGGGGAGACAGAACCCGGCAACTACAACCCAATTGACCCACCGGGACGTCTCCAGCCTGCTGGACCAGCCGTCCCAGCCATCACAACCGTCCCACTGCCCTAGTAGCACCGTTTCGACGCCATCGCGAAGTGAAAAATTTTTCCCGCTGCGGAATTCTCGAAGGGGGAACCTCCTCGAGAGCGACTCTTCGTATTTAAAGCGGATCCGTTTGGCAGCAGCAGCAGCTGTTGAAGGTCCTGCGCGTCTGTTTGTGTCCCCCGGGTTGTGCGGGGCTTCTCGTTGTGTCGTTTGAGATCTGTGACAATGGTTAACAAAGCAGGTGGGAAGAACAGCGTGAAGGAGTACAATCTTGTGGTTGTTGGTGGTGGTGGTGTTGGGAAGTCCGCGCTGACGATCAAGCTGACGCAGTCGCGGTTTGTCGACGAGTACGACCCGACGATCGAGGACTCGTACCGGAAGCAGGTGGTTCTCGACAACGAGGTCACGATCATAGATATTCTAGACACTGCCGGCCAGGAAGAATACTCTGCGATGCGCGAACAGTACATGCGCACGGGCGAGGGGTTCCTGCTCGTGTACTCTTCCACGTCGAAGAACTCGTTCGACGAGCTCATCACGTACTACCATCAGATCCTGAGGGTCAAGGACACGGACTACGTCCCGATCGTCGTCGTCGGGAACAAGATCGATCTGACCGGGGAGCGTCAAGTGCCCTTCGACAGCGGGCTCAAGTTGGCGAACGAAATGAGCGCACCGTTCCTAGAGACTTCGGCAAAGGAGGGGGTCAACGTCGAAGAGGCTTTTTACACGCTCGTCAGGCTTGTACGTGACAATGGTGGAGAATACAACACGGAAAACACGGCGGCGCAACAGGGGGGGAACGATACACAGCAGCAACAGCAACACCCAGATCACACGAAGACGCATGGAGGCACCAAACTGAACTCGACCATCACCCGCACGAGCAGTCAAGAGGAAACGCAGGGGCAAGGGCAAACGGAAGGGCAACGAAACGATCCTGTGGCAGGTGTCTCCGTGTCACCGGCGTTCCCCTCCCAGGAGAACCAGCAGCACAAGAAGACGGTACCACCGGCAGACAGCAACAACAACAGCACACACACACCACAACAGGGCGCACAGCCGTCGCAGCAGAACAGGACGAAGGAGCAGAGAAGGGCACAGTCCGCTGCACAGACGGGAAATACTGCATCGGGGACAGCACAGCACAATGAGGATTCCAAGGGAAGCGGCTGCTGCGTCATCTCCTAGCCAAAGCAAGGCGTCAGTAGTGGTAAACTGTAACGTATGTGTAAGTATATAGTATTACGTACTCCCCCGGTCAATTGATGAAGTGCAGACACACGAAGTGCAGCACGAGCGATGCGATCGAGAACTCCCCCAAAGCTCTGCCCCTAGACACACCTTCCAGTGGCGTCACGAGTTGCAACCTGAGACACATGAGCAGCACAAACTGGCCCACGCACACGATGAACCCAGCGAGAAACGCGTTGAAGGGGAAGTTGTCCCTGATCAGAGCGACAAACAGCAATTGCACTGCACCGAGCACAACGAGCGCGAGGGCAAACAGATCCAGCATACGCAGCCGGCGGTCCGCACGCCACTGCTTCCCGTAGTCGGCCAGCGACAGGCGGAACGCCTCTTTGAAATCCCTGCTGATCGTGCCCGCGAGCGCTGCACCGCCCTCGACACTGCCGGAACCGCCAGAACCGACGGCGCCCTTCTTCGCTGTGATACTCTTCGCCATTGGACCTGTTGATGCTGCAGCAGTAAGGTGTTCAACTGTTCAACTGTGCTACTTCTCTGAAACAACCGTCTCAAAATTTTTCAGTTTAAGACGACGTCTCGAGAGGTGGTTCTCATACACAAGAGGAGGGCGAAGAAGGCGGTTGTTGGTTCCCCTTGGTCTTTCGTGGGTTGTCCCGCGTGCGGTAATGGACAGTGTTATCGGTACTCTGGAGAAATCCCGGCTGGAGGACGACGACGTCGATGATGTAGAGGACGAAGACGAGGAGGACGACAACAACGCTTACATCAACGAGGAGACGGAGATCGGCGCAGAGCAGGTGCTCATCTCGCACGCGCCACCGGAACGGATCGTCCCGCCGCTGAACTTCTGCCCTGTCGAGCGGTTCCTGTACCGGTCAGGACAGCCCTCGCCAGTGAACTTCCCCTTCCTGTTGAACTTGAACCTCAAGACGATCATCTGGCTCGCGAACGAGGAACCACAGGACAACTTCATCGAGTTCTGCGATGCGAACCGGATCGGTCTGCAGTTTGCGGCGATCAACCCGGATGGCGGGGAGGACGACAACCCGTGGGACGGACTCACGGAACACTCCATCATCAACGCACTCAAGACCATCATCTGCGACGAGCACTACCCGTTGCTCGTCTGCTGTGGGATGGGCAGACACAGGACGGGAACCGTCGTTGGATGCCTCCGCAGGATCATGGGGTGGAACTTGGCGAGTGTCTCTGAGGAGTACAGACGGTTCACGGGCAGCAGGGGGGGCCGGATCCTCGTCGAACTGCTCATCGAGGCCTTCGACACGAACCTTGTTGCAATCGACAGGGACAGGGCACCCAAGTGGCTGCTCACGGCGATGTGACAAGTACCAATAGAGAGACGGATATGAATATATGTATGTAGTGTAATGTATTGCAAAGTGGGCGAGTTCATCAACCTGGCATCCTTACAGCATCCCCGCACGCTCGAGAAGTAACCGTCTGTAGCGACCACAGAGTTCTGGGAGTGTCTCCTGTAGCAGGCTGCGCAACTGGCCGCTCCTCTGAAGAACTCCCTCGACGTACACTCTCCGGTATAGAGAGTCCCATTGTGCAGTGAACTCCTGTGGGAGAACGTCCCGCCGCAGCACGGCAACGAAGTTGCGCCAAGTCGTCGGCACCCACTGGGAGAGCACCACGCTGGCAAGCACCAAGGGAGTGATCACTTTCGAGGGGAAACTCGTCGTCAGTCCTCCCAAAAGGTGCTGCACCGCGGGACCATTGCTGCGGGCACCACGCCAGTTCCGACCATTGCTCACGATCGTCCCCACGAGGAACGCACCCGCAGCGAGCACCGCACCGGGGACGAGCAACTCGTTGTTCTCCCGGTGGTCGGTGAAGATGTTCTCCCGCAGGTACACTGCGCTCTGTTGGAGTTCCCGGCGCCGGGCGGCCTTGAACGCATCGACACTCGCCACAGCAGACATGTACAACGAACACAGCGACACCCTCCGGGCACGAACCCAATCGCTGACAGGTGTGTAGTCCATGATGAGGTTACCGTTCTCCAGCACCGTGACAGATAGACGCGGCATGCCCGTCAGCAACCGCCAAACGAGCGGTCTTCCGTCGCCAACACGCAACTCGGGCTCCTTGTAAACGTCGTGTAGTGTAGATACCATCGTCGTCGTCTTGGGGGAGATGAGGCTGCACTGAACAAGTTGGGTTGATCCTGCCCTTCTTCGAGAGCTTTTGAATAATATCAGTTAAAGTATGTATGGGCCAATGAAGATACGTAGCGAGACACTATGCTGGGTAGGTGCGCCGTCACGAGGCAACGATGCTCTGGTACGAGGTGTAGACGGTCGCGAGGGTGCCGAAGACGATGAGCAGTTTGTCGAACGTGGCCAGCAGCATCATAGAGCTTTGGGGCTTCGTTGACCCCCGCATGCAGCACTTCAAGTGCAACATCGGCGGGATCACGTACACCAGTGGCAGACAGCACAGCGAGCCGATCACAGCGACGACTTTGTCCAGGTAGTCGATCCCGTAGTACGCAAACAGGACCACGAGGGACACGATTGCGGACCGCACAAGGTTCTTCAGCCATTTCACGCGCCAACTCAGCTTGCCCGAGTTCGGACGGTACCGCACGCGCGTCGTCTGCGCTTGGGGGTCCCGCTCGTAGATCTTGATGAACTGCGGGAACACTTTGTTCTCTATGATCTTGATCGCTGGGTACAGCTGCAGCGGTGTCGAGAGCATGATCGCCATCGAGTAGAACAACTGGATGAGCAAAACGAAGACGTTCCCCTGCGGGAGATTCAAAAGAATCACGGTCTCCACAGAGGAACCGTACGCTAGGTACCCAATTGTCGCCACGGAGATAAACAGACAGGTCGCCGTAAGGATCACAAGTTTCAGCACTAACGGAAACTTTTCAGGGTGCCTCATCGTGTCTTGAACGGGGATGATCAGGCCAATCCCCTCAAACGCAAAGATGGCAGTCCCAATGAAGAGTGACCACCGCTCGTGGTTCACCCCAAAGATGATCCCTTCTGCAACTTTCATTCCTGAATCAATGAACAGCTGCTTTGCCGTGAAGAACAAGACGATGACAAGCCCTGCCATGATAAAGAAGTTCGCGACCAACGACGGGAACGACAGTTTCGATATATTCCTGACAAACGAAAGCGGGACGTACACGACCAACTGGAAAAGCATGATCATGGGCAAGTTAATGTCCGAGACGTGGAACACGTTCTCGACAAACGCGGACAGATTCTTCGCCGTGAAGATCATGTACGCTCCAGAGAACCCTACCTGTGTCGATACAATGGCCAACAAGATCACAAATTTCAACCAAGGTCCGTACAACTTCAACCCAATGTCACCAAAAGACTTCACTTTAGTGGCCACTTTCGACTCGATCAAAATGTAGTAGCACCAGTACGAATACACGCCAAAGAATACTAGCATCGCTATCGAGAACAGTAGCCCACCGTTGGCGAAACCGCTTGGGAGAAACAGAACACCGGTCCCAATGAACGACTTCAACAGCAAAAGAAACACTTTCCCCGTCGACGCTGTTCCCTTGACCTCGGAAACGAGTGCTTTCACACTCGCAACAGGTAGCAGTGGGTTATCCTCGTTGATCGACGCCCTCAAGGGAACATCCTGGTCATCAGAGTAGAAATCGTCGTCGAAGGACTCACCGGCGAAATTGCCGTAGATGTACAAGAACTCCAAGAAGTTCCGCGTCAAGAAGGGCACATTGTCCATTGCATCGGAGTGCGTATTCGATTCAAGAGACACGGGCGTCAACTCCCTCGATGGATGCGACCTCTGCGTCGTCAGGCCGCTTCCGTAGCCCCGCTGACTCTGGTCGTTCCTCAATTTATTGACAATATATTCCCTTCTAAAGCCACCGGGAACATTGATCCCACTGGCAGCAGATTGTCGTCTCTTTTTCTCTGCAGTGAACTCAATGTCTTCCATCGTCTGTGGGACCTTTGTGTCACCAGTTTTAGTCGAGTTCGCTGTAAGTCTATAAATATCCCGTGTAATATCACCACCAGCTTTGCTCAAATGAGGATCCGCGCTTGAACTGGGCGTCAAACTAGTAACATCTGGAGCTGGGCGTTGCAAATTGTTACCCCTATCAGAAGTTTCGCGCGCAATGCTCGAACCCGGGTTGAGGTAATTCTCCCTGACGCTGTTAATGATCTCATTCTCATCATTCTCATCTTGTATCCTGAAATCAGGAGACCTCATATTTACCATAGTGGACACTTGGAAACTTCTACCACTTACACTGTCCAGTATATTCGGATCACCGGATGTAACCGATGCTCTCAAAATAGATCCACGTCTGCTGACTAGGGATTGTCGTATGATAGCACTCGGCCTCCTCCTCGAGCCGTTTGGAATATTGATGTTAGAACTTCTAACTGATGACGATACCAAGTTCGAGTCCCCATTCAAGGAGGATTTATCAATCCTTGGATCTCGGTGCGATAACGGCGTAGCATCCGCCATCGTCTCAATTGTAAGCTCTTCGTTGATCTTTTGAACGCAACAAAATGACCCAAATGGCAAATCCGCTACAAATATGACTTCTATCTAAATGAGGCCAAAGAGCTGTCGGGGCAAAGATGGAATTGATGATTTCAAATGTGACTGATAAGCTAGATCATTAGACTGTTACGTATTTCCCACTCAGAAAGAAAATTTGTATGGAAAAATGAGGCTTAAGCGAAAATCACCGATAGAGAGAGGCACGGCTGATCTGTTCACGAGAAGACACCTTTGTGCATCCGCGAATGCACTTGTACAATTGGGAAGGTTCTTTTCGGTCTATCTAGATGCTACGTATGGTGTAATGTCCTATCTTATATTGTCAGTTGGCCATGAAATCAAATATACCTCCCATGTCAACGTACCGACGCCCACAGTTGCTCAGGTACTTTTCTATGACAGCACGGTTGATTTCGAACAGTTCCCTGTTCTGTTCCGTCAAGACCATTACAGATGACTCCGGTAACTTTTCCTTCGGATAGTCCTTGTCCCCCTCGTGATACACAGCCTTCAACTCCTGCTTCTTATTTTTGGCACAATCGAAGAGGGACTCGAAGTATAGTAGCTGGTTGTACAGTTGCTTATCCGAATACCTGTACCTCATTACGCCAGTACATCCCTCATTCAGACAACGCTTACCAAAGACCGAGATTTGTCTAGTGACGTTGCCACAGGTCATGTCATCGCAAACCAACCAGCCCGCATAGTACAGAGATATGTGCGCTCTGATTATGCTTTCCAACTGGCATGACAGTTGTATTGGAGTAAAAATATGTTCACATTTCTTACATTGCAGCCCATTGTAGCACATTTGATAGAAGTTGGACGCAATAACACCACCAAATACAAATTGCTGGGAGCAATTCGGACAGTGTAGCTCCAAATTAGAGGAATCTTTGAACCGTTCCATATCCGAAATCGTAGTCTCTAAAGGTTGTAGACTGTTGCTTCCTTGACCATTAGCATCGTCGCTCGCTCTGATCAAGTATTTTTTACTGTCCAGGCCTAGTGCTTGACTCAAACGGACAACATCAAACCCTTCTATTCTTTCGAGAAGTCTTTCCACGGGGGAGAAAATTTGTTTCTCCAGGTAGTACTCAGGGTCTGGCTGTAAGTTATTACTCTTATCCATAACATCGTTCAGTGCAAACGCCCTTTCGGCTGGATGGGACCGCTCGCCGCTTTTCTCGTCCTCAGGTTTAGGCTTCGTGATAATAAAAGTTATAACGTTTCCAGCTTTAACTAGTCTTCCGGCTTTCCGCATCTTCAACGCGACTTGGACAGCCGGCATCGTTTTACCCCCAGGGTATGCCGTTGGATCTTTGGATATCTTTGTGTTGATTTTATACTTGTCAATTCTAATCTCATTGTTTTCCATCTTCGTCTTGATGTCTTCAAGGTACTCGTACACTTCCTGCAGTGCCGTCTCTGGATCTTTATCAGATAGCACGGTACTCAAGACATGCGTCGAGACATCCTTGGACAGCGGACTGAACTCACGACGTCTCATATCCAGACCCTTGACTTCCAATTTAACATGTTCCACGCCTTCCTTATCGATTGTAACATTCAAAGCTGCATATTTCTTTTTGGCGTGAAGGAGCAACTTCTTAAAAACGTTATCAATATCAATCTCCAAGAGTTTGTACCGTTCGTTAACCAGTTTCTTAAAATTCTCCCCGATTTTGATAGCGTCTGCGTAACTTTCACACCCAGTGTCAATCATAACAGAGTCCGTGTCACCGTAGACAACAACAAGTCCCATGGTTTCCGCAAGTTGTCTCGTGTTCATCAAAACCTCTCTACCTTTGTTAGTAACTAACATTGCCAGAGGCTTGGCATAAAACCTACTGTTCACATAACCCAAACAACCGTACATGGAGTTGGCTGTCAACTTCAGTGCTTGTTGTCTGATATCACACTGAACATATTTATGGGGATCCTTCTCCGTTTTCATTACTTTCTTGACCTCTCGACGACGTTCGACAAGATTAGCCAATAATCTGGGTAAAACACCCTGATTTTTGTCATCAGAGGGCACAGCGGGCAACTCATCAATATCTTGCAAGTTCCGGTCTACAGTAGTGAAACAAATGTTGAACTCCTGGATAATCGATGGGTACAAAGAATTGAAATCCATCACCAGAACATAATTCTTATGCAGCCCCTTTTCAGGCTCGAAAACTAGACCACCTTGGTATTTAGCCTTTTTAGAGGAACCCAAAGCTGTTGTTTCGACATCCTCATCACCTTTCTCGTTTCTTTGCATTTGCATCTGTCTTTGGTTTCTCATCTTTTGGGTTTCCTTATCCGGAACTATGTAACCGTTCTTAGAGAATTCGTGCAGTAAAATATATTCGTTTCTACCAGCACGGGTCCCCCCTAATGTTTGCGACCACGCATTACCCGCAAGGTTAGTTAACTGTTTCGTCAGAGATAACAATTGTATCCTAAACGATACCTCGGCGGCAATCATAGAATTTGCAACGTTTTCCTGTAGCGCCATGTTCAAGTTGGACGCATCGTCCTGATAACGTGGATCGGTGTAGTTAATGTCTAATGTTTTATGGTCTTTGTTGCATGTAACCATGTACATTTCCCGTAGGTCCCAACTCTGGCATTTCGGCGTTAAAGATTGTCCCATTTCGTTCGCTATGTCACATATCAGTCTCCCAGATACCAAATCACGTATAAAAAAACTGTTCATACTGGCATGACTCTTCCCGAATTTATCAGGCCAAACTTTTCTCACTCTACGTCCTAGAGCGCTAAAGGTGGGTATCTTGAATTCGTGTATCCTATGGACCAAAATATCCAGGTAAACTGTTTCTAATCTGTGCCCAATCAGAACATCTGGGTCAGCAACTTTGATCATAGCACAGAAACACGATAACAGTGTTTTTTCGTTGTTAAACAAACGTAAAGTCCCAGGTAGCTTTTGCTGAGCAAGCTTAGAAAGTCCTATTGGGAAATTGTTTCCTTGAGGGGGCCTTACCAAAGTCACAACACTTTCAGGCTTTATGTCTTCTGGAATAGGTTTATCCAGCGAAATGTTGTTGTATTTGGATAGTGTGATTGCGACAATCTCTTGTTTGTTAACCTTTGAGTTCATTACAGTTTGGATGGAGATGGACATACCGTTTAGTTCAGGCACATCGCTAGTATTGATTGGTTGGACATCCCGTGGACTGGCTACCGCGACCTCGATAGCACAGTGGGAAGCGTTTTGTAAGGCTTTGAAATCAGCGTTTTTTATCTCTAGCCAGCAAGGTCCCATTACATTGTTTTGGACAACAAAGCTCTCCAAGATGTTGGCATTCCCACCGAAAACGTGGGAAAAATTGTCGCTGCTTAGATCGGGAGGCAGCAGGTCATAACTGCATTTGGGTGTTTCGTGCGGAAGCAGGACCTTCAAGTACTCCTTCTCGTGGGGGATATCCGGTAGTTCAAATGCATATTTTTTTGTTTCTGGTTTGGCACGAATGTTGTTTAGTCCGTATTTGTCCATGAGTAATGGAAGAATCTCTTCTTCGACATCTGCAGCAGACTTCCCGTCTCTTGGTAAAAAGTACAACTCTCTACACAAACCGTTGATTTGGACCATGGCAGATACCATTGTGCCGTCCAAAGCTTTGGCCTTCCCGTATAAGACCAAGCTGTTGTTAACCTCGGCAAAGTCAAGCCAAAACATCTTGAAAGAGTTATCAGTGTTAGATCCCACCATTTGAGATTCGGTATACTTGTTTGCAAAAGTCAAGGGCTCGCTTGTTGAAGTCTGTGGAGTATTGCTCGACAGCGGGCCTTCTTTGTTTTTCGAATCGATGAAACCAACGGGTGTCCCTGGAGCAGTGACAAAGGGCGATGAATTAGGGTTGCTCCTGGAGTTCAACGTTACCTGTCTAGACGTGGTGACACTTCTCATCGGTCTCTTTTTAAAGACAAGTTCTTCATCACTGTCTTCGTCGTCCAGACTTACTGGGACGGTTTTCTTGAGCGGACTTGTAGACGTCGATGATACTGGTTTTTTGGTCATTGTTGGAGAGTTTTCAACGTCGTTTAGTAGATCGTCAAAATCTGTAATGTCATGTTTGGCTTTAGACACCTGATTCCTGAGCGGAGAGGAGTTTAACCTCAACTCGTATGTTGCAGAGTTATCATTTTTTTGCCTCTTCACAGTGTTCGAAAAGCTTGAATCGGTGTCCTGACTCCTTTTGGAAGATTCCTGTGGGGATGAGGGCAGTCTAGCAGGAATGACTCGGTGCAAGGCAGGTTTTGTCTCAGTTGCATCGAATTCTCCTAGAATGTCATCGAAGTTGTCGATAGCAATTGTCTTTTTCTGCAGGTTTGCTGCTTTTTTGGAGTGCTGTGCACGTAACATACTCCCAATTGCATTTTTACTTTGAACGCTGGTTTTTTTCTTCTTATCCTTTGGCGCTTTTTTATGCTTAGCGTTGTCGTCCTCATCGCTTTCACCGGAGTAGTATTCCTCAGCTTCCTCGACCCCGCGATCGATATATCCCTCACCGTCATCGTCTACAACAAAATCGTCCTGCAGCAGCTCCTGCCGCTTCCTTTTCTTATACTCGTTCTCATCGACTTCATCGTACAGCTGAACATCGTTGTCCTCATCGCTGCTGTGGGAGTAACCGTGGTCTTGTTTACCTCTGCGCGCAGCCTGAAGCTTCCTCAGCTTCTCCAGTTTGTCGTTGCTCATGGAGAACGGTGTCGGTTTGGTTTGCCTATGGTACGGGGTGAGCTTGAAGAAGTTATCGAACGCGTAAACGCGAACTATTTTTGTTTTTATATTGAATTAATATATTTTTTTTTGTTGCAATTTAAAAGCGCGTCTCGCGATCCAGACCACTAACAGACCTACTAGACGCGTTTCATCGCCTACGCCAAGGAACAATTACAATTACATATGTGTGTGTAGATACTTATATATCTGGGGTGCGCTGGTTGTGTTACAAGTTCTCGTCTGAGATATTCTTGAGCAGTTTCTGTTTGATCGATTCAGCCTTCTCTATGCCCTCTGACTCCACTGAGTTCATTACGAGGTTTTTAAGCAGCTTGTTCTCCAGCTCGAGGGTGTGGATTCTCTGCTGCAATGAGCTGGCCAGTTCGTTCAGCTCCTTCAGCGATTTCTCGAGTTCCTTCTCCTTCTGTCTCTTTTTCGCCGGAGGTCGCTGTACCGTGTGAGCATCATCTCGTTCAGGTTCCGGCAGCGACCTCTTCTTTGCGTGTGACTGCTGGTCCAACTTGTTCTTCAATTCGTTGAGTCGCTTGTTGCTCGACTCGATCAGCGAGGATATGTAGGTCGACTCACTTTCCTGAGCGAGCCGTTCCTTTTCCTTAGCAAGCCCGAGTATCACGGATACGCTGCGCTTCAACGGGTCACTATCGTCGAGGTCGTTCACCCGAGAGTGCAGTTCGCCGTCCGAGGGTGCCGGTGTCAACGACCTGCCCTGCTCGTGGTACGCCAAGATTGCAGATAGAGCCTGTATCTGCTCCGCATTGAACCCCGCATCGGTCAAAGTGTCCTGTATGCCACGCGGTATTTCGACAGTGGGCAAGAGCGCCACCAATGTGTCCGTCGGGATCTTCGAATAATCCGGCAGTTTGATCTGTGCCTCTGTCGTCGCCGCGGTTGCACCGTCGCTTTCCTCGTCGTCATCGTGTCTCGCGGCCAGCACGTTGTTCAAAGAGGACGATACGGACGGGGTGTGTCTCCTGTGCGGCAGCAGCGGGTCTATCATGCCCTCTGTTTTGTTGGAGTCACCTATCTCGTAGTTGGTGAACCCGCCGTGGTCCGGCGAGCTTGCCGCGTTGGTGGTTGACGGAGGAGTGTTGGAGAGTGCTGCCCTGGGCGATGTGTGCTCTGAGGAGAAAGAAGTGACCTCGACGTCCGTCTGTACGTCGTCCTTCGCAGTTGTATCGTCGTCGTCACGCCTGGCGAGTTTCCTTCTGTTGGCGGAAAACCTGGACTTCGAATGGCTGTACTGCGACGTCAAGAACGTGTTTCTTCTCTGTGTCAAGAAATGTGAATCCTTCTTCGTGTTTAGACCGTCATCCTCATCGCTGTTCTCTGCCTCGTCCTCGTCGTCCTCCCCGTCTTCACCACTACCACCACCACCGCCGCCGCCCCTCAGTGGTTTATCCTCATCTGGGAAAACAAAGGCATCATCTGCAAAGGCACTCAACTCAGCGGCCAGTTGTTCGTCAAGACCGAAAGTGGAGGTCGAGTTACCGCCAGGCAATTGCTGCAGAGCGTTATTGGGGTCCATCGTGTGTGTGCTGTTACCGTCACCACCATCCGGAGCAGACTCGTTCAAGATCCACGAGTCCAGGTTCATGAAATCCTGCGACACCGTAGGCATGAAGTTATCGACGTATGCCAGTTGTTCCAGCAGGATGTTCGGAGTGATATTAGCGCCGTCCAGCTCACTCAGCGACGCGTGCTCCGTACCAAACACATCCGCTGGGGCAGCCATTGGATCTGCTGTTGCCTGTGCAGCTGCTGCCGCTGCCGTTGCACCAGTAGGAGGATCTTTAGTCCTCTGAGTCACGTCTCCATCCGTCTCTGCATCCTTCCCGTACAAATTAACAAACTCGTTGTTGTAGTCCATCTTGTTGTTGTTTCTTCGTGGCCTTCTCCGGAACGGGCTTGTCCCAATACACGCTACTCTGGACAGTTCAGCACAGCAGAGTAACAGAACCGATGCGCTCTCTGGTGCAACGCCAGCGAAGGTCCCGGTAACAAGTGAAACTTTTACACAATTTTCCACAAATTTTCCTGTCAAAAATCTTCAACATCGCGAGTCACGTGGCCCAGAGCACCGAAGTGTGGAGACACCAAGCAAGAGCTGGTTCCGACCTGGAAGAGGACCGACCCTCTGGGCACCGCCCCACGACACTAGACCCCCCCCCCCAGCGTATCAACACACCACGCGAGCACGCGGCACCTCCACGCCAACGACCACCGCAACCACCGCCAGAGAGAAGAACCCTCCGGTACCGGCCACTCGCAAAAACGCCGGACTTCCCGAGCACCGCTTTCGGCGAAACTGGCACTCTCTCGAGACTCGGTCTGCCGTAACAGACAGAGTGAGTGAGTCTGGGTGTGTGAGTAATACTTTGGGCTCGCCACTGCCCAGGTCTGTGCCGTTTCTCTCTCGGTATATAAAGTGAAGAGGGAAGGAGAGGGCCGTTTCTTGCAAGGTGCTATTACCGTTCTTTCTTGTTGTTACGTCAGCGACACTGCACTGAGCACTCACAAAGTATCTGTCTATCTTCTTGCAACAGTTCGGCCATGAAGAGATCGTTTGTCGCCTTTGCAGAGCATGTCACTCGGGCCACGAGGTCTATTCCGCCCGTGAGGCCGCCGTACAAGAACATGCTGAAGGACCCGTCGAAGAAGTACAGGGCGTTCCAGCCTCCAAAGATGCAGAGCAGGAAGTGGCCCGACAACACCATCACGAAGGCCCCCAGATGGCTCTCGACAGACCTAAGGGACGGGAACCAGTCTCTCCCAGACCCGATGTCCGTGGAACAGAAGAAAGAGTACTTCCATAAACTGGTCGGCATGGGGTTTAAAGAGATCGAGGTCTCGTTCCCCTCCGCCTCGCAGACGGATTTCGATTTCACCAGGTACGCTGTCGAGAACGCCCCAGACGACGTCTCGATCCAGGCGCTCGTACAGTCCAGGGAGCACCTGATCAGGAGAACTGTCGAGTCCCTGACGGGTGCCAAACGCGCCACCATCCACACGTACCTCGCCACGAGCGACATGTTCAGAGAGATCGTGTTCAATATGTCCCAAGAGCAGGCCATCGCGAAGGCCGTCGAAGCCACAAAACTCGTCCGCAAACTGACCAAAGATGACCCATCGCAGCAGGCGACCCGTTGGTCTTACGAGTTCTCCCCAGAATGTTTCAGCGATACACCTCCGGAGTTTGCCCTGCAAATCTGCGAGGCAGTCAAGCAGGCTTGGGAACCCACGGTCGATAACCCAATCATCTTCAACCTGCCAGCTACAATCGAGATCGCTACTCCAAACGTGTACGCGGACCTGATCGAGTACTTCAGCACGCACATCTCAGAGAGGGAGAAAGTGTGCATCTCGACGCATAACCATAACGACAGGGGATGCGCCGTGGCGGCCACCGAGTTGGGGTTGCTCGCCGGTGCTGACCGTGTGGAAGGTTGCATTTTCGGTAACGGGGAACGTACGGGGAACGTCGACATCGTCACCGTTGGATTAAACATGTACACGCAGGGGATTTCACCAAACTTGGACTTCTCCGACATGACCTCCATTAGAGAGGTTGTGGAACGGTGCAATAAGATCCCCGTGCCACAGAGAGCCCCCTACGGCGGGGACCTGGTCGTCTGTGCATTCTCTGGTTCGCACCAGGACGCAATCAAGAAGGGTTTCGCCCTACAGGAGAAGAAGAAAGCTCAAGGTATCGAGGATCCTCTTTGGAGAATCCCATACTTGCCCCTGGACCCAAAGGATATTGGCAGAGACTACGAGGCAGTCATCAGAGTCAACTCTCAGTCCGGTAAGGGCGGTGCCGCCTGGGTCATTTTGAGATCGCTAGGTCTGGACTTGCCAAAGTCTATGCAGGTCGAATTCTCGAAAGCAGTGCAAGACAACGCAGACGCTCTGGGCAGAGAACTGAAGGCAGAGGAGATCACCTCCGTTTTGAAGGAATATTACAACTACAACAACGAGGCCTGTAGAGACATCGAGCTGATCGAATATGATGTTCAGAAGTTCGGTTCCGAGCGCAGAGTCCTGGCAGGTAAAGTCAAGATTAACGGCCAGGTTGTCGACATTGAAGGTACAGGGAACGGTCCTATCTCCTCCCTGGTGGACGCCTTCTCGAAGCTACTAAACGTGAGATTCGCAGTCTCCAACTACACAGAACATTCCTTGGGGTCCGGCTCGTCCACCCAAGCTGCATCCTACGTCAACATGACTTACAACACCGCTGACGGCAAGGCCTACAAATGGGGGATCGGTGTGTCCGAGGATGTCGGTGACTCCTCCGTCGAAGCCATCTTCTCATGCATCAACAACATCGTCAGATCGGGCGATGTCGCATTGCCTGAAATCTCTAAATAAGCAAGAACGGGATGAAGTAGAGAAGCCGCCAACGAGCACTTCTCAAGGCACTTTGCTCCCAAATCGTAGTGTGTAACAGAATTGAAGGGACTGTGCCCCATTCACACTCAACTACATATTATAAAGTGACACTATTTATTGTACAGTAAACGATTACTCTCAACAGTCTCTCTCTGTGTATGTAAACTGCTGGAAAAACGAGAAAGAGGGAAATCAGTATTTTAACCGACAAGAAAGTAGAAGCAAAAAGAGAGTGCGAGAGCCTTGACAGGTCGATCAGTTGTTGGGAGTGCGCCAATGCAGATTTTGGTATCACACCCAAATTCCCCGAGGAGCATTGCACTCGTATCTAAGTCATTTTCCCTTGTTTTCAGGCCGGTTCGCAAGTCTGAGATTTCATGTGCGGTGGAACTTGTCCCGAATCATGAGCTTAAGAGATCGGATTATAAAAGGCTCACGCGGCACGAGGTTCACGGGTTTATTGGTCTTATCTCACTGAACGACAGTATCTTCATTGGTACCATTACTGGAAGTGCAAAAGTTGCCTCACCAACACCGCATGAAACTGTCAATAAGATCTATGCGGTCGATTTCTACTGCTTAACGGACCGCAGCTGGGATTTTGTGGACTTGGATGTGCAGGGCAGGGCATTGCCCGAACCAGGTGCCCCTGTGGCAGATTCTGCTCTTCAACACCCGTGCTTTGAGTTGAAGAAGCTGCTATCTAATGGGTCGTTCTACTACAGTTCAGACTTTGATCTGACATCGACTCTACAGGGGAGGGGATTCAATACGAATTCCTTGAGCAAGGACAACTTCCAGGAGGAGTTTATGTGGAACCATTTTATGATGCACGATATGGTCAATTATAGAGACCGATCGGATTCCAGCACAAAGGAGATTCTGGACGCTGAGGGGTTTTTGACCACCGTCATCAGAGGGTTCGCAGAGACGTTCGTCACTTTTATCAAAAGGTGGAAGGTTTCACAGACAGTCATCTCGAAACAAAGTTGGAAGCGTGCCGGAACGCGGTTCAACATGCGAGGCATAAACGACGAGGGCTACGTCGCCAATTTCGTCGAGACAGAATTCATCATGTACTCTTCAGAGTACTGTTACGCTTATACACAGGTGAGGGGAAGTGTGCCTGTGTTTTGGGAACAAGACGCAGCACTTATCAATCCAAAGGTTCAGATTACGCGGTCCACAGAAGCGACGCAAAAATCATTCGATACGCATTTCATGAAACTATTGAATAAATACGGTCCTGTGGACGTTATTAACCTTCTTTCGGAAAAATCATCCGAAGCACAACTCTCGCGGCGATATAAGGACCAACTGCAATCCTCGCCGAACTTTAAATTTGGCGACGATGTTCTGTTGACCGTGTTTGATTTCCATAAAGAAACCTCCCAAGACGGGTTTGTAGGGGCCGCTAAGATACTACCTCAAATCTTAAAATTCATGTTGAATGCAGGCTACTTTTCATACGATGTAAGGGAGAACAGAGTGATATCCAAGCAGCAAGGTATCTTTCGGACCAACTGTCTGGACTGTTTGGATAGAACAAATCTAGTCCAGCAGTTAATCTCTTTGGAAGTTTTCAAACTGTTTTTACACGATTTCGAGATTCTCGACAGGAAGGGTGTACATAACGAGTCGGACTTTGTACAAAGACATAATTCCTTGTGGGCAGATCATGGAGACCAGATTTCTCAAATTTATACTGGTACAAACGCCTTGAAGTCATCGTTTAGCAGGAAGGGTAAAATGTCATTTGCCGGTACACTGTCAGATGCGACCAAATCGGTTAGTAGAATGTACATCAACAACTTTATGGATAAAAATAAGCAGTTGAAAATTGATGGACTACTTGGTCGATTGCCCGACCAGAAACCCGTTAGTCTGTACGACCCTGAAAATGAGTTTGTGACCACTGAACTCGAAAAGAGATCGAACTCCTTCACCTCATATTCGAATATGAATTTGTTCGTTGGAACGTTCAACGTCAACAATTTATCTAACCGTTCGTCGGACCTTTCCAAATGGTTATTCCCGATCGGTAACAAATTCAAGCCGGATGTTGTCGTGTTAGGTTTGCAAGAAGTCATAGCGATGTCTGCCGGGTCAATACTAAATGCGGACTATACAAAGGGTTCCGTATGGAAGTCTATGGTTAGCAACTGTCTAAACCAGTACGCAGAAAAGTATATTTTGTTGAGAGTGGAGCAAATGTCATCGATTCTAATATTGTTGTTTGTGAAGGAAGATAAGATAAACCACGTCACGCAAGTTGAAGGTTCGACCAAAAAAACTGGTTTCGGTGGGATGGCCGGTAACAAGGGTGCGGTGGCAATCAGGTTGAAGTATGGGAACACCTCGTTTTGTTTTGTAAACTCCCATTTTGCCGCCGGTGCAAAGAATGTGGACGAACGTGCCAACGATTATGCAGCGATCAACAAAAGCATCTCGTTCACCGGTGGGAGAAACATATCACAACACGAATGCATTTTCTGGCTTGGTGATTTGAATTTCAGGATCTCGCTGGACAACCTTCAAGTGAGGCGCGAGCTGTCCGAGCAGAAGGAGGGGTATATTGAGCGGTTGATGAAGTATGATCAGCTGACGCAGGCTATCAATTCAAATAACATTTTTAGAGACTTTTGTGAGCCGACCATCCAGTTCTGCCCGACGTACAAGTACGATTTCGGTACGGACATCTACGACACCTCGGAAAAAGCAAGAACGCCGTCTTGGACGGATCGTATTATCTACAAGGGTAATAACCTGCAACCTTTGGCATATTCCGATGCCCCTTTAAAGCTGAGCGATCACAAGCCCGTTTATGCAGCCTATAGATGCAAAGTCGGGTTTATCGACGAGGCCAAAAAGTTGCACTTGAGGAATGAACTTTATTTGGACTACAAAAGGGAGGTAGATAGAGTGGGACCTGTGCATGTGAACGCTTCCCCGATAGAAAAAGAGAAACGGGTACGGCAAAGACTTTCTTTGCCAGTGGAGAACCAACTCGCGTCAGTATCGTTAAAATCGCGTTCCTCTGGGACGTCCCTTCAATCAGCTGTCCGTTCAGCACCCGATCTGGAAAGGAAGAGTATGTCGTTGACCCCACCACCGGTACCCCAACGGAAGGCTCTGCCCACACAGCGAATGCCACCGAAGCCACCGATGTCAAGATCATCTACGTCGTTGCACAGTCAAGGTCTTGCTGCAGTTGGCAGCAACAGCAGCATTCCGGATTTGATTGAGTTGGACAGTTTACCTGCTTCAAAGGATGACGAGCCCCCTGGTGTCGCCGCACGGAAGAGACCCGTGCCTCCGCCTCCACCACGGAAACCCAGTTCACAGGGCATCGCCCCTGTTGGGAGTAAAGAAACAGACTCCTCCATCCGGGGGAATTTGCCTCCCGGTGAGACGAGTATAGACGACACCTCTGCGGACTCCTCATTACTAGAGATGGTGATTGATTCATCCTCGCCGAAGAGACCACGCCAACCGCCACCGGCGAGGGAATCAGATAGTGCACGGAGCCTTAAAAAGTCCCCGCCCGCTGTCCCCGCGAAGAAACCGCAACTACACAACCTGGAGATAAGGTAACTTTGTGTGCCGAGTATGAGAGGTCGCGGGTGCAAGGCCTCATCGCAGTCCGACCCACACTATACACGTTGTATTAGCACAGCGCTGCCATTGTTGAAGTTGATCCGAGACGTTGCGTCAAAAAGAATCAGAGTTTATCCGACCGGAACAAAAGAGCGGGAAAATCGCCTTTGTCTTTTGAATTATATAAGCGCAAGTGTCGGAGGACACAAGCAAGAGAGAGAGTACGTTGCACTTCCGCGAGCACTATAGACCAGACCGTGTATCTGTTTGACTAGTTTTCTTCTGGAGAAATGGCGGTCAAGACTATATATATTGTAAGACACGGGTACCGTTCTAACTGGCTGCCCGAGGGTCCCTACCCACCCCCACCGACCGGGATTGAGAATGATGTGCCCCTCGCGGAGCACGGTCTCGAGCAGTCCGAGGAGCTCAGTGAGCACATTGCGCAGCTGGACGTCAAGCCACAAGTGATTTTCACGTCGCCCTTCTACCGGTGCTTGCAGACGATATCCCCCACGAAGCGGAAGTTGCAGATTCCGTTGTACGTGGACAGGGGCCTTGGCGAATGGTTTAAGAAGGACAGGGATGTTGTACCGACTCCTGCGTCGAACAGCGTGATCGGGAAGTTTTTCCCCGGGTTGCTCGCCGGTGAGTGGGAGGACAGTGTGATTCCTTCGAAGTCCGGTGAGAGCGAGGCGGATATCTTTGCCCGGGCGCACGCGTTCTGGCCTGTGTTCATCGGGCACGTCGAGCGGGAATTCCCGGACGTCGAAACGGTGATTCTCGTCACGCATGCGGCGACGAAGGCCGCCCTTGGGATGAACCTGTTGAAGTTCCCCAATGCGCGCGAGGCGATAGACGAGCAGGGGACGATGATACGGAACGGCAGCTGTGCGCTGGACCGGTTCGACTGCAGGGCCCGTGGGCAAGATTTTTACGGGGGGGAGTGGGAGCTAGTGACGAACGGGGATACGTCGTTCTTGACCAACGGCGAGGAGATGAACTGGAACTTCCAGAACCGTTTCGAGGCCGGGTCCGATGCGGATATCCGGGCGCGCCGGCTCGCTGCTGCCGCGAAGGGGAAGCTGGAGTGACGACGCCGCGCGCAGGATACCGATCCAATAGATACCATTATACAGTTAACACGCGATTGACACATAGGAGTCCTCATCGTCGTCATCGACGAATATCGTATCGAACTGAAAAATTTTCGATACTTGTCAAAAAAATGAAGAAGAGGAGCTCATCGCAACTTTTTATGGGTACGGTGAGTTGTCTGAACTAATACAGCACAAGTACAGCAGACGTACTGGGTGAGCAATGGTTAAGTCTCTGAGCAAGAAGGGTAAGCAAGGTGTAAGGGCCGCGGCGGCTGCGAAGGTGGATGTGGAGGACGATTCGAAGGTGAGCGTCGAGTCCTCGCAGTCTAGTGAGGAGGAGGAGATGGAGGGTCTCTCCGATTTGGAGGCCGAGGCTGAGGCTGGGGAGTTATCTGGGTCCGCTGAGGCTGGGGAGTTATCTGGGTCCGATGAGGACGCTGTCGCTGGTGAGAAGCCCCACAAGATCAAGAAGCTGAGCAACAAGAGGAGGGACACCGCTGCTGCGGGCGGGAAATCCGGTGCACGTGACGAGCACTCGAGTATCCTGTACGTGAGCCGTCTGCCGCACGGGTTCCACGAGCGGGAGTTGTCGCGATACTTCTCGCAGTTCGGGGACTTGAAGGAGGTCCGTCTGGCGCGGAACAAGAAGACGGGGAACTCGAGACACTATGGGTTCATCGAATTCGCCGAAGTGGGTGATGCTCAGGTCGCGCAGGAGACAATGAACAATTACTTGCTGATGGGCCATCTCCTGCAGGTGCGTCTGTTGGGCAAAGGTTCGAAGATCGAGAAGCTGTACAAGTACAAGAAGCGTGCGTTCAGTGAGACCCCTGTGAAGAAGAGCAAGAAGGAGCTGAAACAGAAGGCTGCGGAGAAGCAAAGGGACAGATTCACCAAACTGGAGAAGGCCGGTATCGCCTTCAAGTGGTGACCACAGCCGCATCGATAGAAAGTATAAAACACTGTATATTAAACATCATACCGTCAATTGTCTACGCAGACTCCTCTAGAGCAGCGGATGGGTAGCTGACTAATTCCGGTGGGACACCACTGCTAATTTCATAATGTCCGATATACCGTTGCTGCACGCATTACCTCCTCCCCCCCCACGCCAGGGCTAAACGAGCACCAGATCCATTGTCCACGCCGAGTAAGAGTGCGAGCCTGCAATCTGACACCTGTTCCTCGAGGACACGACGGGATATACCGGTCACAAGAGCTCGTTCCTGCCCACTGCGATTGGCGTAGACCCACTAACTCCAGGCAGAGAAGTGCGCCCCCTCCCCAGGCCCGCTCCCAGGCTCGCCCCCACTAACTCCAGGCAGAGCGCCTGCCTGGAACCGCAGGCGGAAAAATCGGTTTAGGCCGCTCGTTCAGCGCAGCGTTTCTTCGGGTGTTTCCCTTTTGGGCAATGTGCAGAACGAAAGAAAAATTGGTGTGATATATATATAAGGCGAGCAGGTCGAGATCACTTGTCGTGTTGTGTGGTAGAGTTCACTTGTACTCTGTAAGTGATAGCCTCAAACACCACAAACACTACAATCAATCACAACAATGGCCAAACTATACACTTACGAAGATGTCGCACAGCACTCTAGCAGCGAGGACGCCTGGGTCGTTATCGACAACAGAGTGTACGAAGTCACAAAATTCTTGGATGAGCACCCAGGTGGTGAGGAGATTCTATTGGAGATGGCTGGCGCTGACGCCACCACCAACTTCCTGGACATCGGCCACTCCGATGACGCCATGAAGATTCTCAAGACTAGATACATTGGTGACATCGACCCAAGCAGTAAACCGATCCCAAAGAAGGTTGTCGAGACCACGTCCTCGGAGACGAAGGGCAGCGGGAAGCTAGCCTCCGTGATCGCCATTATCTGCTTCGTCATCGGCTACTACCTACTTAACTGATCATCCACACAAACCATAAATCAACAATAACGCTCTCTATTTATATACACTAGGTTACGCTCAGAGACGGATCGCATATAATGTATCAATTGATCCCAACCATAAATCTGGCAATATAATGTATAATATATCTTATTTATAACAACTAAAGGAATAAAAGTATCAAACAACCCATATCTCAATCTCAAGATTGATCTGCTGTGGAAAGATTGTAGTAATGTATCTATTATGATGAGAAGGAAACTAGCTATATATAGCAGATATGATAATATACAAAGTGTTTTTTTAGTGACGGTGTGGTGTGCGCTTACCTTAACGTCTGTTACCCCAGCCGGAGTCTCTGTTGTTTTGGTAACCACGGTTACCACCGCCGCCGTAACCGCCTCTGCGGAAACCGCCGCGGCCACCACGGCCACCACGACCACCACCGTACCTTGGGTGACCACCGTATTGTCTTCTGTCGTACTTCAACAGCTCCGGTGGGATCTCCTGGTTCGCTTCCCTCATGATGGAAATCAATGAGGAACCAAGCGACTTGTTGTCCTCCGAGAAAAAGGAGATCGCGGTACCAGTGGCACCGGCTCTCCCAGTTCTACCAATTCTGTGGACGTAGTCCTCGATGTTGCCGGGCATGTCGAAGTTGATGACGTAACTGATACCTTTGACGTCTGGAATTATTAATAATAGTAATAAAACGGTAAAATGGAACGCAAAAAAAAAAATAGAGGGCAGGACAAACGACGGGATGTGAGGTGTCTGGTTCCTTACCTGTTCCTCCGTTCGTCTTACCTCTATTTTTTTTGTTTTGTTATTTTCACCATTCGTTTACGTTACTTCTGTTAGTAATAAGATTTTTCAAAAAGTTGGGAATAAACTCTTACAGTACTTTATTCGTTCACTACATCATTGAAATTACTTTCGGTTTCGGTTTCATCAACGATGCGCAAGGAGAAGTTAGAGGGGGGGGACACCCATTCAAGATATCTCATTCGACAAAGAATTACAGTGGTCTGTGTACAGAAGAAAAAGGGCTATTATCTTAAAGTGATAAAATCTTATAGAAAGAAAAGAAAAAAAAACAACTGGTTCAAAAGAAATAGACAAAGCCAACATTAAATGTTGGCACTGACCAGTTCTTTTGTTCCAGTATACCCTCTCTCTTCTCCCTCATTCATCCAAGTGGATGTAGAAAAAAGAAAAAGAGAGGATGAATTGTTTCTTCGTTTGTCGGTTCACATTTCATAAACTTTTGCTCTAGCTCTTCTCCAAAAAAGGGGAAAAAACATAGGAACAAGTACAAAATGGCACAATGCATAGTCATGGCAAATAGGAGAGAGACAGAAAAGATAGTGGTAAAAGTGTATTCAAACACGCACACACACTATCCTCTCTTCTGAATTAGAACGGACGGGACCAAATAAAAAAAAATCACATTTCCCAGTTTTATTTTCTACAAGAGAAAAATAAAATCTTGAAAAAAAGTGACAAACAGCAATTGGGCACTATCCATCTTTCTCACTTAATTATCTTTTTCACCTTTGCACAAATATGCATCCTCCCCTTTCAAACAAAAGGGAAGAAACAATCATTTCCTATCTTTCAATTAACCATCTTCTTCACAGTTCAAAAAAAAAACACTGTAAAAAAAAAAAAAAAAAGTCGCATGGGTCAATCAATCATCTATCGTAATGGGTTTCAATATCATCTCAGTCATTAAATCGTTGAAGTTTGTTGTTGTAGCAAACACAAATAAAGTTAGTAGTACACTCCTGGTAGGTGGGGCAAAAGGGTGGATAAACCACTAGGGTTGACTCACTCATTCACCCTCCTCTCGTTCAGGACCTGTAAGAACTCGGGTTGGGAAAAAAAAAGTTATAACATACCAATACCTCTGGCGGCCACATCAGTGGCAACCATAATTGGGGATCTACCGGTTCTGAACTCGTTCAAAACCCAGTCACGCTCTCTCTGGTCCTTGTCACCGTGAATGGCAAGAGCGGGCCACCCGTCCTCTCTTAGATACTTGGTGATGTCGTCACACATTCTCTTTGTGGAGGCGAACACCAGGATCTTGGACTCTGGGTCCTGGGAAGCGGTCTCGACATGCTTCGCAAGACGGTCTCTCTTTTCGAAGCCGGAGACAACTTCGACACGCTGCGTGATGGTGTGCGAGGCAGCCAACTCTAGGGAACCAACTTGGACTTGGATTGGGTCGGACAGGTAGTCAGCGGCCAATTGCTTGACCTCCTTAGGCCAGGTAGCAGACCACATAAGCGTCTGTCTGTCTGGTCTGATTTGGTCCACAATTTTCCTGATTTGAGGTTCGAACCCCATATCCAACATTCTGTCGGCTTCATCCAAAACCAAGTAAGTGACTCTCTTCAAATTGGTCTTACCAAGCTCCAACATGTCGATCAGTCTACCTGGGGTAGCGATGACAATCTCGGACCCACGGTTCAAATCTCTGATCTGCTGACCACGAGGAACACCACCGTAGACACACGTGTTTCTGATCCTCGAGGAGTGACCAAACTTGGAACACTCCTTTTGAATCTGGACGGCCAGTTCTCTCGTTGGTGCTAGCACCAGGACAATAGGACCGTCACCGGGTTGTAGCAACGCCTGGGCGTTGATGTGTACGATCCCTGGTAGACAGTAGGACAGCGTCTTACCGGACCCAGTGGCAGCGATACCGACCATGTCCCTACCGGACAAAGCCATAGGCCACCCTTGGCACTGGATACCAGTGGGTTTGTCGAAACCTTCCGCCTTGACCTCGGTCAAGACGTAATCTGGGAACCCGGCCTCGTCAAAAGTAGTGATTGGCTTGGGGATGTCGTGGCCAGTGATGGTCATCTGGTTCTCCTTTCTGAACGCTTCCACCTCGGCATCGGACCTGTCTCTGACAGTTTCGTGCTCAACGTAGAAGTTTTTTTCAAAAGCTGGGAGGTTTGCCATCTCGACGTCCCAGTTTGGTCTAACCAGCTCCTGTGGTTGGGAGGGAGCAGACCTGTAGCTCTGGAAACCTCTGCCGCCCTCGTTGGACCGGTTGTACGAGTTTCTGTCGGAACCTCTGCCGCCACGGAAGTCACCGCCACGGTTGTTGAAGTTCGATCTGTTAAACTGCTGGTCTCTTGGATAAGTCATCGTGTGTTTGTAGTTACTTGAACAGGGCAAGAAGTTGAGAAAGAGAAACAGGACAAGAAGAGATGAGATGAGATGAGATGAGATGGACCCACTGGAAAATTTTTCACCGCCTTTTTATACGTCGGAAAAACTTCACAGCGAAAAAAGAGGCGATGAGATGAGCTGAAAAATTTTTCAGTGTTTGAGTGTCGAAGTGGTAGGTGGAGTGGTTGGAATTGAGGGTCTACCATATCCGGCAGCCGATGTGTGTGTCTGTGTGCTTGCATGCGGATTGTAAGGTGTGTATACGTATATATTGTTATTGTACAGATAGAAAGAGGCAGAAGGGGGTGGTATGTTTTGAGAGGAGGAGGATGTGAGATGAACTGTAGTACGTTTCTGTGTCACTGTCCCTGTGATCACATCTCCCTGATTCTCTGTGTGAAAACGTCTTCTACGACGTCACACATGTCCATGAGGTCTCCGAGACCCTTCTTGAATGCATCGACTGCGGTTATCTTCCCGTACGTCTGGATTCTGACGTTGAGCCAGTTCTCAGACGGGTGCGGGATGGAGTACCCGCAGAACTCGACCTCCGGGTTCTTCATGATCACGTAACGCAGCGCGTTCCCGAGCGTGTGGTCCTCGTTCAGGATCTGGAACGACGCACACGTGCCGTCCTCCGTGGTCGCCTCAGGCAGAATCTTGACCTTCTCCCTGTCAAGCTCCTCCTCTTCTTCATCACCCTCTCCATCATCATCATCCGCACTTTCTCTCCTCGCTTGCGGCTCAACGGCAGCACCCTCGCTGTCAGACATCTGCACGTCGCCCTCTCTGTCTTCCCTGCTCTTCTCAGTGACGTCGCTCATGGTATATATATATATATATATATTTCTCTCCCCGTACTGTGGTATTCCTCGAAATCACCTCAATTGACCTGCAGTAATCACCACGACCACACTCAAACACACGAAACAGAGACAGAGAATCGGCATCTCGTCGTTTCTTCCTCTGAAACTTTTCACGATTTTGAAGGCATTTCGTCGAAAGTGACGTCTTCGCGCCTTTAAATTTTTTTTCTTTTTTTTTTTTGACGTTCAGCGATGAACTTTGACTCGTCAGGTACCTTCTGAAGAGTTCTTTTGGGGGCCTGTAGGGCAGCTCTGTGTGTGTGGTTTGATCCATTGAATAGCTGTGTGGCTTCTCTGTTAGAAATTTCTTATTTCTCTCCTTTTTTTTATTTCAATTAGCTCTACTTTGCCGCTATTTGTGGGGGGGAGAGAGAGATAGAGAGAGAGAGACATTGCATTGGTGATTCGATGTTTTCGAATGGTTCTGCGTTTGGTGCCGCGGATCAGACACATTTGCCAGATAGGATGGGTACACCGGTTTCCTCAGGTGCCGACGGGGACGGTGCGGGCGCGTCCGGGCAGGGGTCCAGTGTGGATCAGAAACAGATCAGTTTTTCGGAGTTCAACCCGCTGACGAGGGGCCTGTCGTTGCTCGGGTCCTCGTTTGGTGCGACCAGCGGAACACCAACGGGGACACAGATGCCATCGGTCTCGCAGAGTCAGTCTAACGGTTTGAACAAAACGGACACGGTGGCCTCCAGTAACAATATTCTTCACATGTTTTCACAGAACAATTCAAACTTCTCATCGAAGAGAGATTCTACGCTTATCTTGAACGGCACTGATTCTGGGGAGATGGATTTCTTCTCGGGTTCCTTCAACAAAAGAAATCCCATGTTTATGAACAGCAAACAGCAGACAGGTAACGGTAACGCGGGCGGCATACCCCAGAGCCAAAGTCAGAGCCAGAGTGGTGGGCGCCTGCCCTCCACGAACAACCTGGAGTTGGACACGTTCTTCAACTCGGCTCAGAATTCGATGAGGTTCCCGAGCGAATCAGACCATCAGTACGATAGCCAGGAGGAAGGGAGAAGCTCGTCGTTGAAGCCACTGCTGGATCCCCTGGGGAACCCGCAGCAGAGTAGACCAGGCATCCCCTCGAGCTTGTCTCGATTGTCATCGTTGGTCAACATGTCCAGCCAGGGGACAGCGGAAGAGGAACAAACGGAACTGGAACAATCAAACACACCGCCTGATGTGGGATCAGACGCCACATTCCACACAGAACAGGCTGCACCCTTGGCGAAAGTGTCAAAGACCAAGCCGAGACAGAAACGTGCACGGAAACTGAGGGCCAAGCCGAGCGGGGTCTCGGCGGGGGCATATTTGGAGGTGTCCTCCGCGGCGGGCGCATTTGAGCATTCGGATAATTCACAGACGCCGCTCGGAGCTACCACAATAGACCAGCTGATGCTCGTAGTGGAGGCCAGAAAGAAGGGCGTGACAGATAGAATCGTCACGACAAACGACGGGAGGCTGCTTCTCGATGCAAACCCTGAAATATTGCCCCGTCGTATCGAACTTGTCGGTGGTGTCGAAAAACCCATCGGAGCCAACGGTATTAAACAGCACGAATGCAACATATGTCACAAGTTGTTCATTCAATTGACGCATCTTGAAGTTCATCTTCGTTCACACATGGGTGATAAACCTTACAAATGTACGTGGTGCGGTAAAGGATTTACCCAGGGAGGGAATTTAAAGACTCATGTCAGGTTACACACTGGTGAGAAACCTTTCTCTTGTGAATTCTGTTCAAAGCGATTTTCAAGGAAGGGGAACTTAGCGGCACATCTCGTGACGCATGAGAAAGTTAGACCCTTCGTATGCAAACTGAACGGCTGTATGAAAACATTCACCCAACTCGGGAACATGAAATCGCACCAGAACAGATTTCATCTAGATACACTGACTGAGCTGACAAGACGCTTAGCCAATTTGGACCCAGCAGAAAACATTTCAGCAGAGGAGAGAGAAATGTTGAACTACTTTGCATCTCTTTACAAAAACTCCAACAAGGGCATCAAGGGGAGAGGCCGTGGTAAGAATACGCAACAAGATAAATCAAGGACTGTAACCCCAACACAAGATCCAATCCAATTCAAAACTGCGGATTATCCAACGTAACTTACTCTTCCAGTAGCCGCTCGGGGAAAAGCTTCCGTTGGAATTTAGCGAGCTTCTCCCTGGTATCAAGGGGAACTCCATCAACCGTCGAAGATCGATTAGTTGTTCTTGTTTTTGCCTTACTTGACGGTAAGCAATTTCTCATTGCATCATTATTTGAAATTTTGCATAAAACCCATCCGCGACCTTGATAATTACGTATATAATATCATTATAATAAAAGAACTAACATGGACTAACTCCCTGGATATTAGCAATTGGTTTAGATTACTATACTTGAGCCCATCATGACCAATAAAGGTTTCGTTTTTGTTTGTTCAACTTCAAAAAAGTTGGAATACCGTCTTTACTTGAACTCTGGAGTTGGTTATTCTGAGTAAGGAAGGACTTTTTCAATTGCAAAATCAGGTTTTAGGTGTCCAGCAAGCATAGATATGAATGTGTAACTAATTGCACAACCCGTATTCCTGTTATCGTAATATATCTATCTTATGGTAGGTGAAAACCTTTGTCGTTATTTCTTTATTATTTATTTTTCCATTGAAGATTTAAGCTAAAGTTATTCTTAGCAATTAATGAAATAAACAAAAAATGCTGTGAGGCTAAATTGTTAGCGTAAGAGTCGGTTGTTGATGTGGACTAGGGTTGGACTAGCTAAATATACAATCTAATGGTTATCTAAATATATACTCTAGTCTACCCGTTGGTTGTACCTTGTTATGATTATTAGTTAATCAGTTATCCTTCTTATGGTTGTATTCCTTGGTTGATATTCAGAGAAGCTTCAAGGCCTGAGACAATCCTGCATGGCCTGGTTATATATGTTTCGGAAGTACCTGTAGGGTGCACTTATGAATAAATCCCTCACCCGGGTTCACAGTATTCTGTGCCGTTGTATAATTGGTGGCCAGCCAGCTATATTCGGGGACTCCCACAAATTATCCTAACATAAATTGTGTCTCCCCCCTTCAATAAATTTATGACTTACTACTATGAAAATACTGTATTGCGATATATTTCAAGACCAACATTTGAAATGAACCTCTAGACACACGGGTTACAAATTATCAGGAACGTAAATAAATTCGCAAGGGATCTACTTCAACAACTTTCAAGACAATTTCTAAATTTCAAGTGAGAAGAAGGAGGAGCATTTAAACCAGTAAGTACATCCGGTACAAATTGCATAACTACTTTTTTTGTTAATTTGACAAAGTCAGATCGTACGCCCATCTATTCTCGGCTTGTAACCCACTACTCAGCTCTTACAGGCTTCCCCTTTCTATTATTGCTATAGTAAAATATTATCAACGCAAGATCCTTTAATTGATAGATTAATTACAGATGGAAATAACATAAAAACACTGTGTTGTCTGTTCTCTAACATCTGCTTTATATGGCTAAGAAATTTAATAAAATGAATTCCTGATAAATGTTCTTATCTTCAAAAACAAACAAACAACAATCGCGTTTCATATCTAGTGGCAAACCCAACAATAAAATACCATGATGTTTAGCTAGGAAGTAATTACGAATTTTGTTCTTAGACAATTGCTTTTACTTCAATTGCACCAGTGTTTGAGTTTTCTAAATAAAATGTAATAGGAAGCTCCTATACTCAAGCTTACCACCTTGTTTCAGATATCTCGCATAACATACCTTATTACCTAAGTATTGCTTTCTAATAAACCAGAAAGTATATCCTTATCACTGCCCTGATCATATATACCATGGAGCAATCACAAATTTGGTAGAAAAGTTCAGCAAATAAAAGAATAGTATTACAAAACACAGGACTTATAATATATAAGTACTATCAACACCACATAATGTTTGAGTAAAACAGGGTTTGGTTGTTGTGTGGTCCTCGGTTTACGGGGCTGTTATACTATCTTTGAAACACTAAATAGAGCAGACTTCGGCCTACAGAAATTTATATCTGACCAAAACAACTTCTAAGTAAAGCAAACAACAATACAAAAACCATGAAATTAAAACTGTTCTCCTCTCCAAACTGTTGTAGAAATGAGAGCCTCAAAGTTTGACTCCCAGCTGCGCCATTCCTCCAGAACGTCATTGTGTCACTTTCTTGAAAAAAAAAAAGACATATTTAAAGGCAGCAACCAAAAGATTAAGGGTAAGATGCAGCGATATACCATTCAGACAAAACAGTATAAGTTTACCGCAGTATAATGGAATCAAATATTGGTGAGAGTAACTTTAACAGTTCGATTACACCAGAAGATGCTGATATTCACCTCGCAGCTACTCCTCAGGAAGAATTAGCAGAAAGGAGCGAGGTTGTTGCAGAAGATGGGGAGGAGGGGGGAGAGAATACACCACTAATCAACAAACCAAAGACCAGTCATCCTGTGAAATCTCACAGAAATATAGGTGACAGAACAGCGTCATATGATGGGGTTGTCAGGTCTGGGGACGATCGCGATACTGGGGATTCTGAGGCTCATGGAGGTGATGAACCACGTTTTCAAACTCATAAAGATTACAGTATCTTCCAACACAATTGGAGGTGGACAATGAATGTAATACTATTCATCAACACATTGTTCTTGGTGTTTGTTTTTATTTGCTACTTCTTCTTGAACTTTGGGTTTGGAACTGGGAGAAACGAATCCTTTGATAAACTTCTGTTCATTTCAGTGGCCTTAATAGGAAACTGTTTCAATTTGTGGTTCAACGATATTTGGTTGATTTCCTCTTGGGACTATTTCATGGACCTGGTTTTGACTGGTCTTCCCCTAACTAATCTAACTCTGTTCATGCTCACCAGCTATACGAGGACGAGACTGAACTTTATTACGGTAATGATGTTTCTTTGGCTAGCACTTACTTTCGGCCTCAGCTTGTATCAATCTTACAAATTACAAGAATATATCGAGCAGCTTGCTCCTGAGACAGTACAGAACAAACACACGCTGAAGGAGTGGATCAAAATTGCCTTTAGAAATGTTGTGAAGATCCTTTGTTGTGGACTACTGTTTTTGATGACTTTGAACTCCTTCCTTTTCATGATTGATACCCACAATGTTGCAAACTTCAAAGACGATGACTCCCAGTTTGTGTATGCAGACTCGCAGCACTCGAAAACACTACATATCAAATGTAGTGGGTTAGAAAACCACGACAAGACAAAACCCATTGTTTTGTATGAACACGGCGGTGAAGATACTTCGTATCTCTCTGGCAGGTGGATCCAAGAGTTGTACCATCTGGGGAAGATTGAAAGTTACTGTGTTTATGATAGGTTCGGTTATGGACTTTCGGACTCGACGTCCGCACCTTGGTCGTTGAAGGCATCTGCTGAAGCCCTTCGGTACGCGTTAGTAGATGAGATGAAATTGGAGGGTCCCTTTGTAGTCGTTGGATACGACTATGGTGGCCTGGTTGGAAGAGTGTTTGTCAGTCAAAATAGAGACATATGCTCTGGACTCATGTTAGTTGAATCATGGCACGAAGAACTCCTTCTGAAGAAGTACTTCAAGAGATTATTTCCTGGAGACGGTGATGATAACGGACATGACGGCGACAATGACGGAAACAGCGACGATAAGGTCAGCTTCAGGGTTCCCGAAAGAGAAATTCACAAAAGGAACGGATTGAAAGTGTGGTGGAATGGTCTGTGGTCTTCCATTGGATTGAATTTACACTATTCATGGATGGTGAGACATAGAGGTTCCAGGGACAGAATACTTGGTAGAGATATGCAACATCAGGGCAAGTTTCTGAGAACCAAGTTTTTAGAGGTATTGACGAGCTCGCTGCTGAGTTATAAGGATATTTTAGAAACAAATCCAAAGCTAAGAAATGTTAAATTGAGTGTTGTAAGCTCAAAGGAAATGGTGAGAAAGTCGTCCATTTGGGGTGATTGGCAAAGAAAGTTGACAAAACTGTCGGGCAACACGAAAGAATGGAAAATTGTTGATGGAGAGCATAATTTCTATCAAAACGGTGTTGGTAAGGAGTTGGCTCAGAACGTACTACTGCGTTTATTAAATGAGTAGGTTATATTTCCAACTTGAACCTATGATCTCTTTATGTTTGTTAAATATTCATGTAAGGTATTTCGACCATTTTATGTTACTTTTTCAATTATTATCGTTAGGATTGAGCCCCCAACATGACCATAGGACCGAACTCCAACGCCCGACAAACCAACCATTATTAAATTACATAACCTACAAAGTACCCCCCTCCCGGTAAGGATAAACTTGTTTTCTAACCTTCTCCCCTTCCGAATAACATAAATATCTAATATGATAAATAAATATGTTTACAGAGTCCACATTTCTCAGACGGTCCCCCTCCTCCCACTTGGACCAATCTTTGGAACTGTAAAGTTTGTGTTCTCCAAAAAGATTCCCTTCTCTCTTTGGAACGTTTCTGCTATTTCCGTTATGTCATCCTCACTCAAATCGAAGATACACCTACAGTTCGGGCAGGTGAAAAGCGGGACATCTTTATTCATATAGGGCTGGATACACGCTGAATGCCAGCAGTGAGAACATGGGGCGAAAAATAACCGATGTTGAAGTTTACACTCCTCCAGACATATGGAACACAACTCGTGTCTCGTATCCTCTGTCAGGTTGTTCATCCTTTCCTCAAGTACTTTCCCAAACTTCACCGGGTCATGTTTCCAAGAGTCATTGATTTCCACTTTGAGTCGCACGTATCTGTTCTTCTTGTTCTCCGTTATTGGTGTATTTATCCCCAACTGTATGATATCGCCATCCTCAAGAAGAATATCCTTAGACACAGTGTGAGCTGGAGTTATTCTATTATGATTCAAGAAAGTCCCGCTTTTCGATTTAAAATCCTGTAGGTACCAGGACCCTGAGTCGTCCACTTTAATGTAACCGTGTAACCTCGACACAGCCACCGAATCGAACATGATTGGTTGATACTCCTTTGAAACCTCTGGCAGGGCCCTCCTCACCCTTTTCGAGTCTCTGCAAATCACGAACTGAGAGTTTGGACCTGCCATTCTCGTTATCGGGCAGAAATACAGGGGGTTTCTCACCTCATCAGCTCCAAATAATGGTGTAAGCCGGATTGAGAACATCCCATTTTCATCCGGGGTGTTAACTCTAGGAGTGCGTGGTCCCACGGGTCCCGCGCCCACTGGTGTATCTAGTGGTATCGACCGAAAGTTCTCCTGTGTTTCCTTGGGTCCATATACAAACTGCACCATACTCTTCGTTATTTCACCCTTTGGTAGCAAACCTTCATCGAAAAACGTATCGTTGCAACAACCGAGGTTGGTAAACGTAAAGTGCAGGGGTAACTCCCTGCCAATAAACCGTGGCACTTCAACCAACGCATTGTCTGACCCGCGGACCTCTTCTAACTCCACATCAATGAACCCCTCGTTGAAATGTTTCGTCGTGTATAGAATATTTGTGTCTTTGAACTCTACCGCGGGGAAAGGGCTAGTCAACGAGAGCCCACTAGAACTGGTGGAAACACAGCTTCCCTCACTTCCAGGCTGATACCCTTGTGATACCAAATTCCCATCGGGGTCCAGCGTGGTATATTGAACCCTCTGTACGATACTTTGACCTCTTAGCATCATTTCTTCTCGGGATTCCAATTTCAGCTTGGTTCTATCCTGTAATCCACACGCACAGAAACTTCTCTAGGTACACACTCCAATATATATATATATATATACGTAATATATAGACAGATACCCCACTATCCTCTTCACGATACAGGACTAACCCACGAGATGACCTCTTTATGACGATCGAACGGTTTATCTGCTAAGGACGCGAATACCCTAAAGGGGAGATATCGACCTTTTTCCCCGCAAACGTGCATCTCTGCGGCTGTTTCTGTGGGGATCCACTACCGGGCGACAGCGGGCCGACACTCCGCTCGATCACCCGGAACACTGTGCACCGCGTACAAAGACGAGGTATACAAGCTCTCTTTAGAAACCACAAAACATATGGGAGTTGTATCTTAGCTACACAGAGACATTATAGAACAGTGAATACTCCCGCTCGACTGGATGGGACTGGACCGGGATATCGCTCAACATCGGGGACTCTCCCCCCGAGGAAACGTAACTTCTTCCTCCTCTTTCAACATTACAACTTGCTCAGTTCGGTGAAACTGGATATGTAGTCGTTGTTGGTGGCGTTGACGGTCACAATTTCATCGTACAGTAGACTGGTTAGGAATTCGCTGAAGTTCTTGCCCGTTATCTCTGGGAGGAAGTACTTCGCAGCCACGTCGAACTTGTTGTTTGCACCTACTGGACTCTGTTTTTTCAACTTCTCGACTTGCTCTTGTAGGATCTTGGAGGTCAGTGCTGGGGTCACCTTCTCACCAGTGTCGCTCAAGATTGAGCCGTGTGTCACCCACTGGTACAGCTGACAACGGGACACCTCTGCCGTGGCAGCGTCCTCCATTAGGAAATTGATCGGGACACACCCGGAGCCTCTCAACCATGCCTCCATGTACTGCAACCCAATGTCCAGATTCTGTCTGATCCCACTCAGCGTGACTTTCCCACCTTCGACGTTGGTGTTTGTCAAATTTTCGACTTTGAACTCGTCCAGGCTTGGGATGTTATAGATTTGGTTGGGTGTGCCCATGTTGATGAAGACCTCGTTACAGATTACGGCCAGGGCAGGGTGAGCGATCCAGGACCCGTCGTGTCCGTTGGTCAACTCTCTGATCTTATCGGTGCGGACTTTATTCATTGCGATCTCGTTCGCCTTGGCGTCGTCCTTGATTGGGATATGCGCAGCCATACCGCCCATAGCGTGCACACCTCTACGGTGACACGTATTGATCAGCAACTTCACGTACGCGTCCATGAATGGCGAGGTCATTGTGACCTGGTCTCTGTCCGGCAGCACATGTTGTGGCATGTTTCTGAGTCTTTTGATCGTCGAGAAGATGTAGTCCCAACGGCCACAGTTCAACCCACTCGAATGGTCTCTCAACTCGTAAATGATTTCCTCCATTTGGAAAGCCGCTGGTAATGTTTCAATCAACACGGTGGCCCTAATGGTGCCCCTTGGAATGTTCAAGTAGTCCTGAGCGACATTGAAGATATCGTTCCACAATCTAGCCTCCAAATGGTGTTCCATCTTGGGCAAATAGAAGTATGGGCCCAGCCCGAGGTCGATCAACTTCTGTGCGTTGTGGAAGAAATACAGACCGAAATCGAAGATCGAGGCACTGATTGGTTCATCATCGACGTACAAATGTTTTTCCAAAAGGTGCCAGCCTCTTGGTCTCACGATAAGGGTGGGCAAATCAGTCAATTCCGAGCTCTTCAGCTTGTAAGCTTTCCCCTTAGCTGTTGTGAAATCGATTTGACTTCTTATTGCGTCGTACAGGTTAACTTGGCCGTAGATGATGTTTTGCCATGTGGGGGACAACGAGTCCTCGAAATCGGTCATGTAAGTGTTAACGTCGGAGTTCAACGCGTTGACCAGCATATTTCTCAATGGTGGACCCGTAATTTCACAGGATCTGTTAATCAAACCAGGTGCTGGGATAGCACCTCTCCAAGCCGGGTTCTTTCTAACAACCTCTGTCTCCGGTAAAAACCCGAATTTGTACTCTCCGGAATCCAACCCCTTCTGAACAGTCTGTCTTCTCTCTAGCAATTCTTTACGTCTACCATTGAAAGTCCTGTGCAACAAAACGACAAACTCTAAAGCTTCCCTTGTTAGGATACTCTTTGGAGTAGTATTAGAAGGTGCAAAAAGTGGAGTCGTATCCACATTGACCTTCAAAACAACGTTCTTCAAATTTTTTCTAACCATAGTTCCCACTTGTCTACGTATCTTAACCTACTTCTCTCTGGTAAAAGGGTTATTAGCCAACCAAGAGAAAACCAAATGGGGATACAAACTGTCTAATCAGGAACATCTATCCATTATAGCATCGCACCTCCCCTCCCCTTTATATACGTTTTTTATTCTATTTGATTTGTGACCCTCCCAGTAACCACACCACCTCTACCGTCGCTCCAATGGAGGCCTCGCCCAGTTGTAATTGTTCCCGGGCTTCTCTTCTAGTTGGTACCGTTTGAGTGTGCTGTTGAGTTAAGTGTGACCTCTTTGGGTTATACAGCGTGAGGTGTTCCCGGATAGATGGAGATATTAAATACAAAGAGAAAAGCGATTTCTCGGAGTTTGGAATCGCGAAATCGGAGCCGAGAACGGAGTTAGGGCTTGGGGCTTTGTAGAAATTAGGGCTTGGGGTTAGGGTTTTGTAGAAATTAGGGCTTGGTTAGGTCTTGCAGTTAGGGCTTGCAACTGTCACCCGGTCTACCACTTTTTTCATTTTTTTTGCCCGAAAGCAGATTTTTTTTTGTTTTTGTAGAACGAGCGTTGTGCTTGGTTTCATCATAGTACTGTTGGGTAGTACCCAATTCATTCTAGATTAGAAGCCAATTATACAGATCTTTAGACACTAACCCTACTCCAATCTTGACTTTAACATTATAGAAAGTGGTAAAGAAGAAGAAAAAAGGGGGAACTACACACAACAAGATCCGGAAGTGTTCCAGATATATATATTAATAGAAGGAAAACCCACCAAATTATAATTACGTCATGTCATTGCCACTACGACCCGGCTTGGAAAATATCACGTCGTTGGATAGGGTACTCGAGGATTTGCTAGTGCGGTTCATTATTAACTGCCCGCCAGAAGATCTCTCCAGTGTCGAGAGAGAGCTGTTCCACTTCGAGGAAGCGTCATGGTTTTACACTGATTTTGTCAGGATAATGAATCCCAATCTACCCTCAATGAAGATTAAGTCTCTGTCGCAATTGTTTATCAAGTTGTGCCCCCTGATTTGGAAGTGGGACATTAAGGCTGATGAAGCGTTGGTCAAGTTTTCCAAATATAAAAAGACTATCCCAGTAAGGGGTGCCGCGCTGTTCAACGCGGATCTGAATAAAATGCTGCTTGTGAAGGGTACAGAATCGGACTCGTGGTCCTTCCCAAGGGGGAAAATCTCGAAAGATGAGGATGACGTGGACTGTTGCATTCGTGAAGTTGACGAAGAGATCGGGTTCGATTTGACTACGTATATTGACGCGGATCAATTTGTTGAGAGGACAATCTCAGGGAAAAATTACAAAATATATATCATCAAAGCTGTCCCTGAGGATTTCCCCTTTAAACCAAAAGTTAGAAATGAGATTGACAAGATCCAGTGGTTTGATTTCAAGAAAGTTACCAAGATGGTCAACAAATCTCATGGTGGTAACCAGTACAAATTCTACCTTATCAACTCCATGATTAGATCCTTGTCTATCTGGGTCAGACAACAGAGGCAAATAAAGAACGACGACCAACTGAAACAGTTTGCTGAGGAACAATTGAAGCTGTTGCTTGGTATCAACAAGGAGGCTGAAATTGACCCGGGGAGAGACTTACTAAACATGTTACATTCAGCAGTTCAATCGAACGGGAACACGGACTCGACTATACATCCCTCTGAACAACAAAGTACCAGTATCGGAGCACCAGCAACAGCTAGCCCCCCAGATTCTGCAGAACAGAGTAACACGCCATTGTATAATAACACGGTGATCGGCCAATATCCAGGTGGCCAATATCCTCCAATATTCCCACAAGCACAACAGAGCACTATTAGGGCTATGGGGTTCCAACCTTTTGCACCATTCCCATTCTCTAACGGGGTGATTCCAACCGCGGTCCCTCAAATGTTTATGATGAACCCACCAATTGCACTGCAACAACAAGCTAGTGTGAACAGCACCTTCCCGCCACCAAAATTAACTACGATTCCTTCTACACCAAATGTCAGCTCACTTTCGAAACCATCACTAGCTGTCGCCGGGCAAAATCAAAACTCTAAGGAGCTGCTGAGTTTGTTGACTCAAAAGTCTAAACCTACATCCGCTGGGAAAGAATCGCGGAGAAATGACAGTACTGACTCGAAGGATAAGCTATCCAATGACTCCAAAGTTCTACTAAACATTCTTCATAGTAAAGCTGCAGAACAGAATTATTCCACGGACAATAGTCCTCAAGCAACTGCGCATTTCCCTGAAAAGAACTCACCACCTCAACACCAACCAGAGCCATTGCTTGCTCCTCAACACACCAGCGAGCCAGCATCAAACGGCAATATTGATAACTACGAAGATTTCGAGATTGGGTCCTCTGACGAGGAGGACGAGGTGGAAGAGGAACAGGTTGAAAAGGAGTTCCCCCCTGATACATCTGCCCTACCACAGTCCTCCCATTATACAACACCTGCTGATGATTATAGCAATTTCGAAGATTCTTCTGGGTCCAGTTCCGAATTCGAATCTGCCACGGACGGCAATGGTGAAATGAGCGAGTCGGACATCGAAGAAGTCGAACTAGAAGCGTTGAACCAAAACAACCTGAACGACCCCATCATCTCAAAGGATATTCTAAAGGAGAATGCGTTCAAAAATGGGGAGGTGCCCCACAACGATCACATTAGCGAGAGTGTGAGATCTACCAATGGCAGCAAATTACACAGCACCAATGTTTCTCCTCAACCAACTGCGCCAACAAGCTTACCAAAACCAAAATTCAAGCTTCTGAAGCGTGGGGAGAAGTTGGACGACGTAATCAAACCGAGGACAGATTTCCCTGCATTACCAGACAATATAACCGTCGACGAGGAAGCGATTATTGACGAAGATAAAGTTGATACCACAAACAACGAACTATTGAATATGTTGAGGAGGCACTCAGAGAAGAAGGGGGAAGCCCCCCCAGCACCACACCCGACAACGACATTTAACAACGAACTGCTAAACATTATCAAGGGTAACCATTCGGCCCCACAGTCCGAGAAAGATTCTGGACATACATTATTAGACATGTTGAAAAATCCTACAAAACCTGAAAGACTTTCGACTGGCCAACAGTATCCACAGTCATCTGGATCTGGGGAGCTTCTTTCGCTTTTGAAAGGTCCACCGAAGGATCGAGCACCATATCACACCAGCACCCCATTCCAATCAATGAAGGACACGGCACCTCTCCCAACGGATGGGCTATCCTCCTCCTTTGAATCGGCCGAGGCTTCAATTCCAGGTCAAGACCTTTTTGGGGTCTTGGGGAACAAACCTGCAGTCCCCACTGCTACTAGCATGGATGCCAGTGCAATTAATGGCATGACATCAAATTTTTCGAACGATTTGTCGTCCCGTGCATCTGTTCAATCTAACCAGTCTGGCGCTACTGACTTGTTGAACCTACTAAAGAAGCCCACTTCTCAGAATTCTGCAGAGAAAACAGATAAGAGTGCGTCGAATGAGTTACTAAATATTTTACGTAGGAAATAATGATGTAATGAAAATTCAGTTATATATTATACATGTATGATTTGTAATATCAAAATTTGTTGAATAAATAAGCGATTGAACAGTATTAAAGTTATATTTGTATTAAATACTTGGAACTTACAGTTCATACTCAGCGAGAACACTCTGCAACTCCTCATCGTCATTTTTAGGCCACATAACGTTTTTCTGCTTTATCCCGTTCAGACTAATAATACAACCGTAACATAAGGGAGTCTTGTCTCCCTCTTTCCAAACTTTATTCCTCAGATTCAAATAGTTGGTTGTCTCTTCGCCAACTTTTGAATCTTTCCAAAGATCGTAGTTTTTTTGTTCTTCTTCAGTGGTGACAGGTTGACCTTTAGTTACAGCAATCGATCTCAGCCAACTCGAGGGATCGGTGTAGATAACTTGAGCGCAAAGTGTACATTTCTTTGGTGCTTTACCATCTAACAGTCTTACTGGCGACTCTAATTTATCGCCAGTCCTTAGAACCGTGGCCACGATATTAGAGTACTCGTTATCGAGATCCTCAAAATATTTACTGATCAATTCATTCATTGTCATGTTCCTCACAATCATGGAATTGACATTCTTTTTTGAGTCCTCCTTAGATCCGTGTTCGTCTAGGATTAATGTGTTATGAAGTTCACAGTCCAAAAGGAATTGATTGAGCCCTGTAACTAAACAAAACGCATCTAGCTCAGCCTGCAGGATATCCTTCAATGGGTGTAGGTGCTTAAATTTATTATTAAAGTCCGCATCGAAGCATTCGTTATTCAGCATTTGAGAGACATCTGCGCCCTTACCCTTTACAACAAGCCCCAATATCTCATCTGCCAGTTTTGTCATCGAATAGCCCCATATTATAACCTTGGCGTCTTTTTGGTATGCAAATTTCTTGATCATGCTTCTTTTGATGTACGTGGAAAACTCTTCCCTGGTGTTCCTGTTCGGACACAAGTCTAAAAAACCGTCCAAGGTATAGTTGGAATCATTTACTGAAATGTCACTACACATTGCAATGAAATCCTCGTTATGCAAAACAATCTGTTTTAGTTCTGAAGTTTCGAAAAACTGATTGACGTCTAGTAAATATAATTCAACATCTTCAAGGACGCCGTCACTGTATCTCTCGCTTCTTTTCAAAGATGACCACATCTCATTCCTTTCGGCCAATTCAGTAGCATTCTCCACAACAGCGAGTGCGTTCACTCTGAACCCAGTTTTCCCTCTGTGCTGCCTTTTTTGCTCTCTTAAGACTTGACAAATAACGTCAAGAGCGACAATCGACGAACTATCAAAATCGAACACCAACAATGCAAGCGTCTTAGAATCCTCCCCATTATTTGGCCCGTACGACACTTTGAAACAGTCACGGTAGTAGTCATCGCCCATCATCCGTTTCCTTTGTTTCAAACTAACAAATTTGGTGAAACATTCGCTACAAAAAGGCTCCTTACGCGACTCAACAGTCGCACGCTCTGTCTTACACCTTGCACACGCTTTCATTGCTGTCATGATCACAGGAGTAGAGCAGTAACGTCCCAACGATCAGCTACCGATGAGCTGCCAGTAGTTTAGTAATACAATTTTGAAATATTCGGAATTTGTCAAATTTTCCAATCATTCCATGAAATTAGGGCTTGTTAGGGTTTTGGAAGACTCTCCTTCGATCTCAACTTTTATTTTGTGAAGACACACAGTCAAGAACTTGTAACAGATGTTGATGGGTTTTAGCTCGACGGTACACCCGGTAACGGAACTGACAGAAGATGTCGTTCCTATCAGCGCTTGGTCCTCTATTTAAGAGTGGTTTTGCTGCGTGGAAAATTCCCTCTGCTAGCATGATTGTAACACGGAGCTTGATGAAAACGCATAAAGGTGCTGCCAAAAGGTGGAGGAAGAATGCAAATGGTTTCAAAAGGGGCATATCCGGCAGAAAACACGGTAACTGCGGGTGGTCGCAACGAGGATTGAAGGCTTTAACGGGGAGGACGGAGGCACATCGGAGTCAGGTCAAACGATTGAAAAAGCTGTTGCCATATCATTAGTTAAGCTCTCTTCTTTTTGAGCTGGGCGTCTTTTCTTGCACATAGGGGAATAATATACTAAAAGAACGCTAGATAATATTATTCATTCGATAATTTATATAAAAAAATGCACAAATAAACAAACTGATTTATCAAGTTGTATCAAAGATAAAATATGGGGGAGCACCCAGAAAAAAAATCGAAAAGAATCAATAAATAGAGTTCTGGTCCTTACCCAACACCCTGATTGTCTATGACTGAAAAGAGGTCGCCGCTGCAACGCACTAATCAACACTTTTCGTGTGATTGTATTCACTTTCAATCCATTTCCTCGTCTCATGATCTCTTCTAAGTTCTGCTGTTGGGAAATAATGGTAGTTAGTTTTCAAAGATATGGCAAAGGGAACATTATCATACGTCATCAATCTTATTTTACAGTAACTGTTGTCTGGGATCTCTTTGACAGTCTTTAGGAAAGTGTCCAAATCTGGAGTTTCGATTTCATTAACATGTGTAATGAAGTTGGTGGAGGAGATACCGTATTGAATGCCTGGCGACGATTCACCTCTGAAGACACAGTAAACACCCTTTGGCATATTAATCATGGCCTGACCAACCGCATGGTGTGGTTCTTGCAAAATGCATCCAGCAAAGATAATGATCCTATCAGTCTCTTGGACGTTGACAGTCTTGATTCCCAAATCGACAATGGAACCGTCTCGAACAACTTTAAACCGTAGTAGTGGAGGTTCGCTGATTTCAGTGCAAGGTGCTGTAACACCATCCAGTTGGTCCATCTCCGTGACTAAGGTTTCATTCACGGAAAGGATAACATCACCAGGTTCAAGCTTTTCAGAATCATCCGTACACGAGACTCTGGATACAGTCATGAACTGTAAACGATTCTGGCTCTCATCCTCCATTCTTTCGATCCACTCATCTGGGACACCTCTAATTCTTGCGTTTAGAATGGAGATTGAACCAAACTCTGCATCCACAATGTTCACCTGTGGTCTATTGCCCGTCTTCATGATGTTCAGGACGTTTTTAATTGTGACGACATCTAAACCCATCAAGTATATTTTTTCTTTGTTTTCTTGTCTTTCACCCAAGAATGATAACCATAACGCTCTCACCGTACCGTCAGAATCTGTCAGGATACCGGAGTTACACCTATTGCTCACATTACAATCGATCGAGATCGCTTCTAAATTGGTGGCCCTGTATCTTGGTATCAAGTTACTTGGGATACTGATCGAAGAAATATCTGTAACAACAGTTTCAGACGTAACAATTCTATTATTTTGCGTTAATCCAATGAACTGGAGTTTATCACCACGATTAACCTTCTTTTCGGAGAGCTTTGGGGTGACTGTATTTGCGATCACCAAAGACGGATCGTATTTCACAATCGCGTAGTTCTGAGTTGGATGCAAAAATTCCACACTAGCTGGGATAACAACAGAGTCTGCAATGGTCACAAAACAGTCTAGGCAGTCATGGGGCACAATTCTTCTCGATACAATAACGTAGCCGTTGTCACTGTCAATAATCAAACCGGACGTCATCAAAGTCTCAGGAAGCAAAGAGTCTACTGGGATAGGTGAAACTGTGCTCACAATGCATAAAGAGTGAGAAAGTTGACGTAGATTCTCATTTTCCGTTGGGATGTCAATAAACCTTGCCTTTTGCGGTTTCAAGGGTTCAGCAGGCAATGGATCGCAAATGTTCCTATAATCCCACAAACCAGTAGTATCGTTTCTCTCGTATATCCTGAATTCACTACACCAATGACGATCAATGTAAATCGATGTAACCAAAGGCGAGTGGTGGTCTGTCATGTGATGATACTTTATAGTCACACGCTTACGATCTGGTATTTCCTTCATCACATTGATAAAGGTATCTAAATCTGGGGTTTCCTTGTTATTAACTGCATCTATCACCCATCCCACCTTTTCCTTAGAATCAAAATTAAATGATCCCGTTGCACAACTCAAAAATACACCCTTCACTGGCAAAGCGTAACATCTTGCCATTTGATAGGACATATCGTTGAACGTTGCCCCACACACCTCAACGTAACGATCTGGGGTGATGGAATGCAAATCCTGTATCTTAATAGTAACGTTAATATCAACCCCGCTACGTTGAATGACAAGCTCAACAGTCTCATCAACACTATTATCAAATATATCATCGACCTGAACAAATGATGATATTAATTGACCATTGACCGATATCAAGATATCCCCTTCCTTGATCTGCGAATAGGCTGGACCGTTCTTTAAAACAATTTCTGCTACCAACAGACCGATTTTGTCTGGGAACATCTGTCTCGCTGTTGCCTCGCTTTCAGAGGTTAACCCTAACCTTCTACACTCATCGTACGGTTTCAACAGCCACTGTACTTGGATAGTACCTCTAGAGATCGGTTTACCTGCTTGAACGCATTGTAGTGCTCTTAAAATTCTATTCAACGGTAAAAAGAAATCTGTCGAGGCTTCAGTAGAACCACCTGCTTGTAAAGCTGTCGCATACCCATCTATAGTGACAACGGGCGAACCACTGGACCCACCAGACGCAGATGCTGCAGCCTGGATATATTCCGTGTTAAAATCGTTGTACGTCAACTCACCATAATCGGGCGCATTTCTATCCAATCTACTGATAAACCCAGAAAGAATACTCAACTTCTCACCGGCATCGTTACCGACAACTCTAATTTCGCATCCTACTTTAGCCAGATCTGGTTTCAACTCTAAAGCTTGGATATCGCTGTATTTTATCTTCTTTGGATCAAATTTTAGGAAACCAAAATCGTGAACTGGATCTCTATAAATCGGGATGACATCACACTCTTCGTGATTGTCGAATACCACGTAGCCAACGAATGGACCTGGACCGACAACATGTCTATTGGTCAAGATAATACCCAACTTTGCGTCCACAACAAAACCCGTCGCTTCAGATACTAGTGCTGGATCGCAGTCAAACGGCGTGACTTGTGCGAAATGGATCGATACAACAGACTTCACCACTTTCGAGATGGTATTTTGCCATCTTATGTAATTTTCTGATTCCGCACAAATAGTACCATTGCCATCTATAACAATGTCCTCAACATCGCTGTGGAGTCTCTTTGGGGAAAGTCCAGCCTCCAGCCTATCTGATAATACTCTCTTCATAACCGTCATGTTGCGCGCGTGGTTTACTGGAGTCGAGCCTGTGGGGAAAGAAGTTGCACTGGGTTTGAACGTTATGCTACAAAGAGAACTAGTATTTAAAAATCTTGAAAATTTTTTGATCGCTATAAACGGGTCATCGCAGATCAGGATGCAACTAGACGGTGACTGGCTGCACTAAGCTCTATATAAAAGTGTATCTAGTATGGAATATCGCTATCACCATTTTGCTGTTGATTTTGCTGTTGTTGATTTTGTTGCTGATTGAAAGTTGGTGGGTATGGCTGCTGTCTTTGCTGATTTTGTTGCTGTTGCAGCAGTAATTGATGCAGTTGATAAATCTGAGCCATGTTCTGTTGCGGCGCTACTGGATTTGGAGATGGTTGAGGCATCATTTGTGGATTAGCGCCGTTATAATGCATATTTGGAAATTGTTGTTGTTGATGAGGTGGTGGAATGTACATGCCCTGTTGGTGCGGGTACGGCATCATCTGCGGTTGTGGTTGAAATGGAGGAGCTGGTGCCATACCATACTGCATATATGGTTGATGCTGCTGCTGCTGCTGCGGTGGAATATATGGATATGATTGCGGCACTGATGGTTGCGATGGAATAGGCAGTTGTGCTGGTCTTTCTTGAGTCACCGGCTGCTCTTTTGCTTGCGGATTATGGTCTACCTTACCACCCTCACGAGAGTTTCTTGATCTATAATTGTTTTGAGGGTTCACCATATTTATTGGCGGCCTCATTTTCTTGTACTGCGGTGTCTGATTTCTGTTTGGTGCAGTATGGCGATCGTTGTCACCCGCGCTTGCGGCAGGTTTCCTCCTTTTCTTTTGATCCTTCTTGGCCTTCTTAGCTCTTGCCTCCATTTCATCATCCGAAAACTCCTGTTCATCCTCGGGCAGTTCTTCGTCAAACCCGTTTGACGCATCTGTACCTTTCATCCGTTTCAATTCAAAAGTGTCCACCCAGTGGGCATCCGGGACGACAATATACGCCTTTTCCCCAATCTTTCCCTTCAGGGACTCCAACAACTCCTTCTTCTCCGCTGGAATTCTGACTCTGTAGTAGGGATTATGCAGTTGTCCAAACACCTCGGTGAGTGATCCGATCACGTTCCTGTCTCCAAGACAAAGAATCGACCCCTCCTTAAGAACCCTCTTCTCACCAGAGAGGGCGCCATGAATGATGACGTTAGAATCTAAAATGGATTTTATGGTACCAATGTCTAATATACTGGTAGTTTCATCGATTTTATAGTTCTCTGGAATCTCCTCCACGGGTTCCTCAGCCATTTCGTGTTTGGACCGAATGGGTGCAACCCCGTCAGCTTCGTCCTCCTCCTCGTCCAGGCGAGCATCTTCCTCCTCCATGCCGTCTGCATCAGACTCAGACCCAGACCCAGACCCAGACTCAGAGTCCGATCCAGAACTACTGCTGCCAGCGTCAGCAGCATCGACGGAGACCTCCGCAACCTCCCCCTCCCCACTGGCAACCTCAGCACCCTCACGCGGCTGATCCACTGGTAACTCCTCCTCCCCACCCTCACCTGCCAGGACCTCACTGTTCACCGTACTCTGCGCTGCAGAATCACCGTTACTACCGTCATCCGTCACAGGAGGCAGCTGCAGATCCGCTGCTTCAACATTCTCGACACCTTGCAACGCCTTACTAAACAGATCCATCACTGCTCACGCCACCGCTCTCACAGAAACAGCGACCCGACCCAAACCGCTACACACCTAGTCAAAGAGGACTACCTCATCGCTTAAAATTTTCCAAAATTCGATTTTTGTCACTTTTTGTGGATCTCGAGGTGGAGGAAACTTAATGTCCGGATGCGGTAAGAGACGTCTCTCGCCTGGGGATACAGTTTGACACACTTAGGTCAGCTCGAAGGTTGGTTTGGTTTGGTTTGGTTGGTGTTCGTGGCGTGTTCTGCTTGGGTGAGGGCCGACGAACTAGATCCACAATGAGCAGTGATCTGTCAATGTCTAGCGTGAGCAGTGGGCGTAGTTTGGACTCGTACTGGTCGAGGAGCGGGGAGGCGGAGGCCCCCGTTCAAAGGTCTGACTCGTGGTCGCAGGCGTCGAGAGTGGCAAGTCTTGCGAGAACCGTTACACTGGCAGTCTCTGATGTGATAGATGCGGTGCGCGACGACAACCAGCAGACGGAACGGGATAGAGCCTCGGATGACTTGAACAAAGTACTGGAGAGCCGGTTCGATGTAGGGGATGCTTTGAGAATGGAGCAGAACAACGCCAGTGACTCAGATCAAGAGGAGGTGGAGAGTCACGTTGATGAAGTGACGAAACTGCCATCAGAGGTCCCTGCGGGGAAAAGAGAGACGCTCGAGCGAGTGTTTACGAACAAAGAGAAGGGTAATGTAGTAGACTTACCCCCGGATAAGGGCTACGCCTGGGTGGTTGTCCTGTCCGTGTTTCTTGTGATGTTTAACACATGGGGTTGTAACTCTGCGTTTGGTGTATTCCTCTCCTTTTTCCTATCTCACGGTACTTTTGAAGGTGCCTCGAAATACGATTACGCTTTGATCGCTGGGTTGACAGTCGCGTTGGGGCAAGGGTTTTCCCCCTTTGCAATGATCATTATGAGAGTCATCGGGTTACGTACCACAATGTTTGTTGGGTGCATGCTAATGCTGGCAGGGTTTCTATTGGCATCATTTGCTACAAGGCTGTGGGAGCTTTACTTGACACAGGGAGTACTAATTGGCATATCCATATCTTTGATTTTTGCTCCAGCAACGACTGTGCTCCCAGGGTGGTTCTTAAAGAAGAGAGCGGTCTCAATGGGGTTATCTCTGTTTGGTACCGGTGCCGGTGGTGTTACTTTTGGTTTAGCGTCGGAAAAAATGATCGCTGACAGGGGGAACACCCGCTGGTGCTACCGTATGCTGGCAATTACGTGTACGTGTACCGTCTTGTTAGCCATCTCACTCGTTAGGGAAAGACACCCAATCAAGTCAGTGGGACTGCGGTCAATAAAGAAAGTAGAAAGAGAGGTCAAGAAGATGTTCAATTGGCAGGTGATCAAACAGCCACAGGTTCTATTGATCGCAGTCTGGTTCACTTTAGCGCTGTTGGCATACAATTTGATGATTTTCACCCTTGCGTCGTATGCAGTTGCCCGAGGTATGACTCTACACCAAGGTTCCTCCCTAACTGCAATCTTAAACGGTGCACAGGCATGTGGCAGACCAATTATGGGCCTCATGGGGGACAGATTTGGTAGAGCAAACGTGACAATTGCTCTCACCACATTACTGTGTATATACATGTTTGCCTTCTGGATTCCAGCGCATACGTACCTCCAACTGATCATGTTCTCCATCATGGTAGGTTCTTGCGTCGGCGTGGCAAACGTCATGAATACCGTTTTGATCGCAGACATGGTCAAACCGGACGAATTTCTATCCGCTTGGGGGTTTGTTAACTACAGCGGGTCCCCAGCATTGCTATGTTGCGAGGTTATCGCACAAGCGTTGACGAAACAGGGAGCATCCAATCCATACCTCCACACTCAGATCTTCGCTGGTGTGTGCTTCTCTTCCGCGTGGATCATGATCCTTGTGCTAAGAGAGTATGCTGTTCGCTTGAAGCTGGATCGAAGAAGACAAGAAAACGACAAGAAGCTGCAAGAACATATCGGCAATAAAGGGTTCGACGAAGCAGACAGTGACTCATCTGCTGAGCACTGGTCCACCCTTGAGAAACGTGAAATCAAATATAATTTCCTACTGGGGGGCGGCATCAAGAGGTATTTTATGAGACTATCGTACCCCATGAAGATATGAAAGATAGTGGTATAGCCGTCTCGTTAAAATTGGGTTCCGATGATCAGACTTGTACTGGACTGACTCACATGGTTAGAATCAGAACACGGCATTTGTACTGACGCCACAATTAACAGGTAAAATGGAAAATCCACCACTTTTAGCAAATATTCTTTAGTGCGGCGATAAGTGGAAAAAGGTGAAATCTGCAATCTCTTATCGCGGACGGACTGCACCGTGAACAGTGGAATACCCCGGAGCTGGAATGTGTCACCGTTGCCGTGTGGATACATATATATGTGTATCTGGTACTGATGCAGCTGGATGTCTGGAGGAAAGTAACAACCTCATGAACTGAAGGCTCATTGGGTGTCATATATTTATGAATATATATATAACCTAGTCGTCATTTAATGAGCATATGATTTGGACACAGATACCAATAGAATACACACTGTAGCACTCCTCAATACCATGCCACAAGTGGGTGCAGCGTACACGAACCTGAAAAAAGGTGACACTGACGTCGAAAGTATATCCAATTACAGTAGTAATGTGGTTAGTGTCTCATCCTCTGTCGCAGCAGCGTTAAGCTTTAGAGGAAACAACCTACAAGATGGGAACAAAGAGTTAAATACTTTGCTAGAGTCGCAGTTTGAGATCGGGGACGCCCTGCGGTTGACAGAATACCAAGGGGATAGAGACACGACAGATCTCGAAAGTGCCGCTTCTCCCGCAGCGTACGATCTAGACGATACGACCACACTGAACAAGGTATTCACAAACAAATCTACAGGAGAGCTGGAACTGCCTCTCGATAAAGGGTATGGATGGGTCGTTGTTCTTTCCGTTTTCCTGGCAATGTTTATTACCTGGGGGTGCAACTCTGCCTTTGGGGTCTTCCTATCGTTCTTCTTGTCACACGGCACGTTTAACGGGGCCACGAAGTACGACTACGCGATTATTGCTGGCTTACCAGTTGCGTTGTGTCAGGGACTCTCGTCTTTATCAATGATGATGATGAGGGTCATTGGAGTCAAGCTAACGATGTTAATTGGCACGGCCATTATGCTCGCAGGGTACCTATGGGCGTCGTTTGCTACACACTTATGGGAGCTATATCTGACTCAGGGAGTCATGATTGGTATCTCGATGGCATTGGTGTCCATGCCCCCTGCGGCATGTCTACCGGGATGGTTTTTGAAGAAAAGGGCCGTGTCCATGGGGCTATCGTTGCTAGGTACCGGTATAGGGGGTGTTACATTTGGACTAGCGGCCAATAAAATGATTTCTGATTATGGTGACACTAGATGGTGCTACAGAATGCTGGCCATTACATGTACTGGGGTTTCCTTGATTGCGATTGTCCTAGTAAGGGAGAGAATTCCAATAAAACCGACAGGACTGAGGAGTATAAAAAATATGAGGAAAGCTGCTTCAAATTATGTAGATGTCAAGATCATGAAGCTCCCCACCGTTCTTCTCATTTGTGCCTGGTTTAACCTAGGGATTTTTGCTTATTCATTGATGATTTACACTTTGGCATCTTACGCTGTGGCGCGTGGAATGAGCCAACACCAAGGCTCTGTATTAACTGCACTGCTAAACGTTGGCCAGACGGTCGGGAGACCCGCCATAGGTCTGATTGGCGACCGATACGGCCGTTACAACGTGATTGTAGTGCACACATTTTTGTTGACCGTCTACACATTTGCATTTTGGATTCCTGCAACCACCTTTGTACAGCTGATCTTCTTCGCCCTTATGTGCGGGTTCTCAGTGGGTGTTTCCAATGTTATGAACTCTGTCGTCATCTCAGATATTATGCCACCAGAACAGGTGCTACCCACCTGGGGTTTTGTGATTTTCACGGGGTTTGGTCCGCTCCTAGTGGTAGAGCTTATTGCACAGGCGCTTACCCAACCGGACAAATCAAACCCTTACATTCATACTCAAATCTTTTCTGGCTTCTGTTTCTTCACCAGTTTTGTCTTGAGTTTGGTGCTGAGGGAGCGTTCTGTTAGAGTCAGAACCAAAGCTAAGCTACAGAATGTGATGGACCAGATAGACGTCCCATCTTCAACCACGAAGGAGTTTGACGAAGTTTCCGTAAGGCAAGAGAACCTAGAAAGTAGGAAGGTAAAGTACGAAAAGATTTTACAGGATGGCATCAATCCATATTTCAAAAGGGCCGTTTTCCCATGCAATACGTAAACTTAGGCAGCTCTCCATACCGGTCACGGGTAATCTTATATATATATATACATGCTACCGGAACTCTTCTAACATCCTACATGGCCTTATGCTCATGGTATCCGTCCCAGCGGAATGTTGGAACGGCCCCAGAGATCTGACTCATGTAACCAGAAAGGGTATCTTTTTCCTCCTCTTGCAGATAAGAAATTTTTCAATAATCATCTGCATATATAAAAAGAAGAGATGACATATTTGCAGGATAGTTGTAGTAGGTGATTCTCGTGTTGAGTAACCGTTAAAGAAAGCCCTAGCTGTTGCCAATTTTTGTGTTGAGAAACTGATAATTATTATTGCATAATACTTTGCCCTATTTCCAGTAGTATTTTTGTGTATTACGGAAGTGGACAATGGAGACACATCACAGAATGAGTCATCCCAATGATGGCCATATACAAGCTGGAGCAAGCGATGACGTTGAACTTTACAGCATGGACTCAAATCAAAGTTCTCATAATGTACAGTCAATTTACTCCGACGTAGAGGGTATGTCCATCCACTCTAAAGGGGTCAATCAGACTGGTTCTCTAGGCACAGGGGTCTTGAAAAGTGTCTCTCATTTATGGAAGACTGTTACTGGCGAAGGTGCACCCGAGGAGGACACATCTCCAAAACAGCTGAATGAACTGCTGGTGTCGAGATTTGATTTAGGTGATGCCATACGATACCAGACCAACGACGATGACTTTTCACATGACAGTGACGAGGACGTGGAGGCAACGAGACATCACGCCCGTCCAAATAAAAAAGAGTACGATGTAGAGTCCATCAAGGACGAATCTGAAGACAGAAGCGACGCTAGCGACGTAGAGACTTTACGGAAAGTATTTACAAATAAATCCACGGGACAAATGGAACTGCCGCCGGATAAGGGCTATGCCTGGGTGGTTGTATTTTCTGTCTTCTTGGTAATGTTCAACACTTGGGGGTGTAATGCTGCATTTGGAGTCTTCTTGTCGTTTTTCCTGTCTAATGGGACCTTTAAGGGTGCTACAAAATACGACTATGCATTGATTGCTGGTTTGCCAGTCGCACTGGGTCAAGGGTTGGCACCACTCTCCATGATAACTATGCGTATCATTGGTATCAAACAAACGATGCTCGTTGGGACTGCCATTATGCTAACGGGCTTCCTTTGGGCTTCGTTTGCGAAAGAGCTCTGGGAGTTGTACGTCTCTCAGGGTGTATTTGTAGGGTTATCACTGGCATTAATTGCAATCCCGCCAACAACTTGTCTTCCAGGCTGGTTCTTGAAGAAGCGAGCGATGTCCATGGGCCTATCACTATTAGGAACTGGACTTGGTGGATTAACCTTTGGATTGGCGACAAACAAAATGATTTCAGATAATGGTAACACAAGGTGGTGTTACAGAATGCTAGCCATCACTTGTACAAGTGCTGTCATGGTATCGATTGCCTTAGTTAAGGAGAGAATTCCTGTAAAACCTGTTGGGTTTAGGTCTAGAAAGGCAATACTCAATGAATTTCGGAGGGTCTTTGACGTCAATGTCATTCGGAGGCCACAAGTAATCCTGGTGGGATTCTGGTTCGTTTTGGCAATTTTTGCGTACTGTTTGATGGTTTTCACGCTCTCAGCATATGCCGTCGCTCGTGGTATGTCCCAACATCAAGGTTCCATATTAACTTCAATCCTGAATGCGGGACAGACTGTTGGTAGACCGTCCATCGGGTTTGCTGGGGACAGATTCGGCAGAATTAATGTCACCTCAATTTTAACGTTTGTTCTTTGCATCTTCATGTTTGCATTCTGGATCCCGGCAAATAGCTTCATTCAGTTAATATTCTTCTCAATCATGGTCGGCTGTTGTGTTGGTGTTGCTAATGTAATGAATACTGTGTTGATTGCCGATATGGTGGCTCCTCACGAATTTTTGCCAGCCTGGGCTTTTGTTAACTATTCTGGCATTGGGTTGTTTCTAACCTGCGAGCTGATCGCTCAAGCTTTGGTCGACCCATCCCGCAAATCGAATCCGTATCTTCACACACAAATTTTCACAGGCTGTTGCTTTGTTGGCGCTTTACTGCTGAGCTTGGTGCTGAGAGAGCTTTCAGTCCATAAGAGAACTGTGGCAGAATATGCGACTCTGAAGGATAAATTGGAACCAGCAACCTCAACAAATGCGTCATTGACAACCACTGCGGGGGAAGCAGAAAGAGAAAGGGAAAGATGCGAATGGCTCTTGGGACCTGGGGCAAGAAAATACTTTCGCAGAATGTTCTACCGCACCAAAATATAATCATGCCACGATCTCTGGCACTAACTACCAAGTCATTTCTATTCATTACACTAATTTATAATACACTACATACGTCTCATCGAAGCACCCTACCTAATCTTTGTAATTTCGGATTGGAAGAGTCATTTCTCAAATCTCTGATAAACATATGAGATTGTTTTTTGAATTGCTTGTACGACCCAACAATTTCCCTCGACACACGCACAAACTGGTCAAAGTGCGCGTTGGCTTGGTCGTCGTTCTGTAAATTGATGTGGATCAGTAATTCATGTGCTACGTCATGAAGTCTTGATGAACTGCTTAAGAACCCAGTGGCCGTCTGCATAATTCCAATCAATGTTGTTGGATAAGGTGGTGCCGTTGATGTACTCTTTGTAGAGAGTAGTTTGTGGGATAAAATGTCATCCAAGAATTTATTGTGGATTTCATCGATCTCTTCAATATTGAGAGGTTTAGTTTGTTGTTTGTGATAGTGGGTTAGTGCGGATCCCTGAAAATGTTCGAATATATCGACTTTTGGTTCCAATCTTTCACACAATGCAAAAAGTCCGTTTGGTAGGGAGGTCAACTCTAAGTTATCGGAGCTTTTCCCATCACCTTTAATATGCAAGTCATGCTCTAGTTCCACGAATTTGGGCTCTATGATTAGTTGGGAGTAGTATGCTTCCATTTTATAATGAAATTGCTGTATCTGTGATCGTAACACTGAGAGCTTCGACAGTCTGTTTAATATATCTCTGGCCATGATACTCAAGGACTTCAACTTCCTAAAGGAATGCGATAGTTCCTTTTCCTTCAGCATCTCTCTATTCCCAAAGTATTGTAACTTCTTGAACTTCCACATGAAGTTGAATATCCTCAAATATTCTTTCCTCCCATCAGCTCTGTTGACATTTAGAACTATGGACAAAGGTGGCGGAATATCATATTCCAAAGTAAAGACATCCCACCCTAGTAGATCAGATCCAAAATCCAATACCCTCGCATCGAGTCTATTGATGAGCAGATTTTTGTCTGCGCGGTTCACGTAGTTTCTCAAAGAGCATTGCTGAACTGCATCCTGTAATATTCTGGTCGAAGAATATCCTGTCAAGAGCGTAGACGAGTTTCCCAACATATCCCTTGCCTTCTCAATCACCATGTCGATGAGGTCATTTTGACTTATGAGCAGAACCTTTTTCAACATTTGAATAGTCTGTCTATAATAGAACTTTCTGTCCAATATCTCCTGCGTAAAAGAAACAATATCATTATATTGTGTGTCTATCAATTGAAAGAGCTTAGTGAGGTTTTTCTGCTTCTTGACCTTTTGATAATCTGTGTTATACTTCTGCGAATAGGAATTAGCCCAGTGTAACTCATTACAGTACCTTGTCAAAAAAAGATACGTTTTCCCAATGATGAAAATAGAATAGGCAGTATCCTTCGATATAAACTGTGGAATCTTATCGTTATCCATTTTGAAGGGAAGAAATTCGTTGTAGTCGTCATCCTGTTTAATGAAAAATTCGTCGAAAACTGATTCGAGTTTCCCCAGTACTAACCAATTTATCATATGGTCGTAGTAAAAGGAGATCAATGTATTGTAAAGGTCGTCTGATACTTGTTTGATTGCTAAATTCCCATGACTCTTGAAAGAATGGAACTTCGAAATATAATCGTCACCTCTCATGTACTCGAAGTCCTCCAAAAATTTATCGTACACTCTCAAAGTAGAGATCGACTCGTACATTTCCAAGTACAGCCCCTTCATCGAAGTGATGTTCACTGACGTACTCAAAGAGTTGACATAACTGGAGTAATTGGATAACTCCTGTTCAATATGGATAATCAAGGCCTTTTTCATCGGAGACATGTTTATAGATTTAGATCTTTCAATCTTGACAGATAGTTTCATGAACAACAGACTTGCTTCAAAAAGTAAATGCAGGACACCACTATCTGAATTCGGCACGTTCTCTGGAATATGTATTGTGCCCCCCCTTATCGGAAACATACTCGACGTGGTACCCAACAAAGTGAAAAAAACTGATTTCAACATCTCCTCTTCAGATATCGTGTTTGTATAAAATGGTTCAGACAGTTTCTTCAGGGGAACCGCATTCGCAATCCTTGTCGGTGTCTGTATATGATGCGACGAGACCAAAGACCTTCTATCCGAAAATCTATCTATTGTCTCAAAAGATTCAGCGTACATGCTGGGCGAGTTGACGTTTGCAATTTTGCTAGGGAATTGGTTGTACTTGTCCAGATTCTCCTTATTCAATCCACTTGAATCCCATCGCCTGTTCTCCCTCACAGGCGATGATCCACTTCCTTGCAGTACGCTATAGTAATTATCCAGGGTGTGGTTCCTCTCATCCAAATCGTTCGCCAGGAACAGAGGGGTCACTAGTTCCTCCAGCTTAACCCAGATCGCGTCTGACTGAGCTCCACGCGGGATGTACTGTCTAAAAGAAGCCATTAGCGTTTCCAGCTGTTTTGGCGTTCTGTTCGTCGAATCCAGCAGCTCGGTGAACTCGTTCGAGAATTTCCTCAATACAACATCGGGGAAGGAGTGCGGTACTATCGCCTCCAGAATGCTGTCAAAACGGTGATGGAAATCCATTGATTGGCTCTGCCACGTACCAACTCAGACCCGCATCGAAAGCCATATTTGTGATCTTATTTCGTGATATTGTTTCTTGTGTTTGTTTACATAAAAAAACCGTATTTACCTGTAACTTCTCGTATCACGTGTCGGAGGAATGTGGGACCCTGTGGATGGCTCCAAGATCGATGCGATGGGACCATTAGACGAGGCTGTTGAGGCGTTCGGAGTCCTTAGTGAACATGTTCAGACTGGAACTGGATTTTTTGCAGTAGCCGAGGTCGTGCATTGCCGTTTCGTAGTGCGTGAAATTGTAGAATTGAAGTAGTGCCCGGAGAGCAATCTCTTGCCCGCACGCATCGTTCAGCTCGCCCGCAATATCCTTGCCCGTGACCCAGTTGTCCACAAGCTCAAGCCGTTCGTAGAGGTACACACCAGATATCAGATCCATATGCTCGGATTTCCAACGCTTGTTTTTGAAGGGGGTCAGTTCCTTGATGATCTTTAAGATCGGGTGGTAGATGCTCAGGTTGAACAGACGGTAGTACCTCTTGAAAATCAGACCAATCGACAGCGGTAGGCATTTTAACCGGTGTGTCTTACTTCCTGTGACTTTCCGGAGTATTCTCAGCATGTACGCGAAGGACGACAGAATATTGGTGTCGAACCGTCCGTCGTCAAGAGCAGCAACAGGCCGCGTTTTGTATTCTCGAGAGCAGACACCCCAGAAGGAGTAATTGGAGTTGAGCATCTTCCTCAAAGCTTTGTCCGCATAATTTTCTGAGTATTTCCCTAGTAACGATGAGCAGATATTAATATACTTCGCATCGTAGATCAACAGGGATAAATGCTCGAATTTCAAAACATGATTGACTTTAAACCACTTTAACAGAACGTTCAATACCCCTACAGCCACTCTTAACGAGAGCTCTTTGGTTCTTATGATCTCCAAGTGAGGCTGAACTGCATCAATACTTGCTTGGTTTGGAAAATCTTCTGGTCTATAATTAACGTTTGACAAGTTCGATTCAATGACTTGTAACATAACAAACACTAACGACCCTAAGCTGGCAAAACAGTCCGAATAGTATTGACTTACCCTCTTCATCACTTCAATCTCTTCCAGCTTCTGTGGATTTTCCATCCCAGGGTAGTCATATGGATTACTGGCTAGTTTATCATCTTCTTCATCCCTCCAACCGCGTTCTGTCGCCATGAAAAGATCTCTCTCGTACCATAGTTGTTTACAGTCTAGTGTTATCTGTAAGTTATCTGACAATATTTCGGACGCCTCCTCAATGGAATACGGTACAGCGGTATTATTATTATTATTACTATCATCTTGGTTTTCTGCAGGTAATATCTTCCTACATGTCGCATCTGTGCTTTCATCATCAAATGGATACAAGAACGGGTAAGACATGTTGGTTTGAAACGATTTTCTTGGTCTCAGCCCTTCACTGAATTGCATTTTCGCTGGAGAAGAAGGAGGTGAAGGTGCCGGTGTTGCCAAATGCTGCTGTGGCACAGATAATGACGCGTTTATCGAGTTTCTTGATTTGGACCTTGGAATTTCCAGGAATTGTGACAAAGAGTTTGAATTGTCAATATGTTCCGCTAAAGGTGTAGCAGGCATATCATAGTTTGGAAATCTGGAAGTTATGTCCTCACTGAATGCTTCAAATTGCAATGGGGACAAGGTCAAACGATTAGACTTATCATCTGAATGCGATATTCCGTGATATTTGTACAGTTTTCGCTTGACTTCCTTGCATTGCCTATTGTCGCCAAACTGTAGGACCAATGCCTTGAATAGCAGAGCATTGATGTTCCGTATTCTCATAGATAGTCTGCTGTTCCACCGCCAATGCTCAATATACCCTGTCAAATATTTCAGAAGACCCGCGTCTGAAATGTGTGTAATGCAGGTTGTCACATCCCCCGAGTATTCATCCCTCAACTCAATGCAAACACTAATAATGAAAAATAGTGTTGTAGATACATAAAACAGTAAAGTTGTCTTCCGTTTCAGATTCGATTTATCGTCTCGACAAGCAGCGGAAATTTTCTTGAAAGCTGCTATAAGCTGGGGAAGTACCTGTACTAACAGAATATTATTGCGCTTTATACTGGAGATATGTTCACTCATATCATCGGCATACACGACGCACCCAATTGATGTATAAGTCAATGCCATTAAATTTGAGTCCATATTATTTTCGAGGTTTGCAACCATAGTTGATATTTCTGCTCTCGCATATTTCTCATCACGGAGAAACATATTTGGGTCCTTTATCTTATCCACAAAATGCGACTTCAACTGAGCAAGGTAAGTATGGTCTGTCGACGTAAACCAATCCTGTATTTCGCTTTCCAAACCGTAAAAATCATCTAATTTCCATCCAACGTCCGGCATCGAGTCATTTCTCAGCTCAGTATTAGAAGTGTTCAATTCAAAACATCGCCTATCTAAGTTCTTTTGAAACGTTTCACTAACGGGTAAATTAAAGTCCGCTTCTCTTGCATTCGGGCGCGCGATATTTTCAACAGGAGAAGTTTTGCTTGGTGTTGTGGAAGGTGAGATCCTTCCAATAATGGGTCCATCAATTTCATCCACGTTGGCAAAGTCTTCCTCATCATCATCGCAATAGGGTTCCGCATCATCGTCTGCCTCCCCATCGGTTGCATTCTTCAGACTATCAGCAAGCAAGTCCGTGTCGCTTTGAATGGCCAGCGGGTTCGAGTTTCTTGAATTCCCCTTCACGGACATTGCAAAGTTAAAGTTTTGTTCCAGTGCTGGACTGGAATGGTATTGATGCCCATGAGATCCATCCATATCTATTTGCTCCAGCGCGGGATCGCCAATATTCAGTTTTGTTCGCAGCATACTGTCTAGATCCCTTAATAGAGTATCGTCCCTCCTGTCCCTTGGTACATCCACAGGCACACGCCGTAGTTTCTGAAAATTAACGGTCCCCGTGTCATCTCTAAACCTTAGTGTCGCTCTCTGTCGCGACGGCCTCAGACTATCGAGGGACACAGATCTTAGCATCTGCTTCTCTCCGCCAACATGTTCAGCATCCATCGCTTCAGACCCGCGATCAAAAGAATAGAATGTATATATCTTAGAGTCAATAACACCAAGCTGGAATTCCTGAACAATCGATCGGACACCACCACCAGGGCAAAACGATAGCTTTTCCCACAAGTGGGTCTTGTTCTCATCAACCGTTAAAATAGACGTTAAATTTCGCTTACAAAAAAAAACAAACGAATAGAAACTTTTAAAGGCCAAAAGACCTTCAAAGATAGATCCTGTTCTCTTAATAAAGGAGATATAAAAGTACTCTCGAGAACAAGAAGGAAGTCTTTTCCACGACACCAGTGTGTGTAGCAGCATACATTTTTCTAGTTGTGCGCGATGAGTGTATCCCTGGAGCACATTATTGGTTTCAAAGTTAGAGTTACCAACCTTTTGGACGTCGTGACCGAGGGGAAGATATACAGTTTCAATTCGACCAACAATACCATCGTCTTGCAAACAAGCAAAAAAAACCAAGCTCCCTTTGATTTCAAAGTGATCAAATGCAGCTTTATCAAGCATTTGACGGTGGTCGGGGAGAAGCCGTCCGCAAACTCGTTCAAGAGGCAGTTCATCAAGCCCAGTATTGTTCATGTCGACAGAGTCGAAGAACTTTTGCGGGACAAGATCGCCGCCTCAGACAAACAGAACCTACTGAGAGGGAGGGGTATATCTCCAGAGGGTCAATTGATCTTTGACCTGATCTATAAGACCATCCCAGATACCAAGTGGGTTGACAAGGATATTGTCATCTTAGACGACATCGCCGTGGTTCCACCTTACCATACCGAGAACATCACCACAAGACACGAAAACCAGTCTGTCTCCCTGATTGAAAGAATCGTCGAGAGAGGTTGGGCCCAGATGAGAAGTAGTTCTTCCGATAATAACAGTAGAAAAGGTGGATGAAACCTAAGCCATTCGAACCGCATGAAAAAAAACAACGAACAGCCCTTCCTCAAATAATGAACCGAAATAATAACATATACCATATATATATATATACACTCACAATATTATAAAATACACGGTAACCACTTAACAGACCAATGACGGGAGGAAAAAGTTCAGCTACACGTTCGAAACCTCTAGAGCGATGGTTTCAAACAATTTCATTCCTTTATTTGCCGTCCCATTGGCGCCGTCCAGTTGCTCCCATGCTGCTGAGATAACTACGGGACTATCAGCAGCAGGGTCATTGAACTCGCTCCTTAGCTTCAGAGATTCACAAGGCAAGTTTAACCAAAGACATGGGTCCAAGAGATTAGGGAATTCAATCGAGGTGTTCCCTATCGCCTTTGGATGCATCAGAAACTGTATTCTTATATCCGGAGAGGTTACAGTGATAGGGAAGCTCAATATATTTGCATCCGCTGGCTCTGTTGGGAATTCGTCTCGATTTATCCGAATTTCCTCCATATCAATCAAGCCCGTTCTCCGTGGGTTATACTTCTGAAATTTAATTGAATAAGAAAATATGCCCTTGCCCAACAAAAGAAACGGCTTTATTAGTTTGATGGAGGTTATTCGAAACGTTTCCTGCAACCTCATACTGTTAAGGAATCTCTCTTGGGTCTCCTGGTTCAACGCCAAAAACGTTTCATGGTACATGAGATATCTCAGTTGTGACTGAATTGTCACCCCTTTGGAAATACCGTGTTTGAATCTCCCCGTCCCAAAGCTTTCCATGGCCATTTCAAATGAATGTAGTTTGTACTTCATGAGATATGCTGAAACCACAGTCCCAGACCTGCCCTTGCCCATTTTGCAATGAACGACAACCACATTACTAGGGGACTCGTCGAGAAAAGAATGCATATCTCTTATTATATCTTGCAAGACCACAAACGGCGGCGGACAGTGGTCTAACCACCCAGTACGGATCACGATATCCCTTATAATGACCGGGTTGACTGGTATCTTCCTCTCTGTCTCACTAGCAACCTCTTCATTTTGTTCGACACTAAGATTTCCCACCCCGAGCTTGTTTTGCCACTCTTCCACGTGTGCTCGTCGTTGGTTCACTTCGCTCCAAAGGTCCTCATCTCTATAATCCGCGGGACCCAGCTCCACTTTCAAGTTGTATATTTTCCAGTTACTTACACCGTGCCTATAGTCCAGATATTGTATCAGATCAGACAGCTTATTCCTGTACATAACCTTTGGAAATGTCACCACTGGATACGACGATACCACAATATTATCCGTGATGTAGGACATGTCGATTGCAAGACCCAGTTGATTCTTTGTCACATTCATTGCCGCCGAGTAAAGTTTCCTCAGTATATGCGACGGTTTCAGTTTGGAACGGCGGTAGCGCCGCGGCTGCGCGGAACTTACGTCGAATTGGACCAGGGGACTAAGAGGGCTTGAGTGTAGGGTGTTCATGGTTGGTCCTCTTGTACTTGGAGGTGGATATCTCATCCACTCACAAGTGTCCCACTTTAACACAAAAAAGAAGAAATGATAAAACAGAGTGTATTCACAAGTGCTTACACTACAAGTTCATCACATGTGCTGGCAATCTCCTGTGCAACCCATTCCAGTACTGTGTCAAGAGACACCGTGTCACTGTTCATGAAATCTTTGATATCTGAGGCTGCTACCTTGTCCAATTTACCTTCCACATCTCCGTCTACGAAGAGCGCCGCGTGCGATCTCTTGTAACCGCTGTAGACAAACGCATCAAAATAGAAGGGCGGGTCCACCCAAAACGAGTCCAAGGTTTGGTAACCGGCCCTTGCGGCACGTCTTCTTTTCAATTGCTCGTACGGCGCCCTAATTAACAACTTCAAATCAAACGTATTCCGAATGCGCGGATCATTGTACATCATGAACCCGTCTACAAGAACAACTTTCAGGTTCTTATCCTTCATGGAACGATGCAATTGAATTTTCAGACGATCCAGGTTTGCCTGATCCAGATTGAATTTGCTTAGATCGTCGACGTTATTGTTATGTACCAGTTCAGTGTAGATCTCCCCTGTGGCCTTGATGTGTTCCAATTCCTTTTCGAGAAGTGGGAAGTCCAACGCCTCAGCACAATCCCAGTTCTGGATCCCATACTCTTTGTCGATGGGCACCTCTTTGTCGTGCTTGTAGAAATCATCTTGATGAATCAACGTTGCATTGGGGATCAATTGAGTCACCAGTTTTGCAATTGTGGTTTTCCCGCTCGACGAGCAGCCGCTAATCCCCACTAACACAACTCTTTCTGGTCTCGGACATACATCTGTGCGCTTAAAATTCATTTGTACCTGCCTCTACCGTCTATTACTGCTACCTATTCGACACCTTTCGTCTCTTACCTTTTAAACTACTAAAATGATTATAAAAAAGGGCAGGAAGAAGTAATACCAACAAAAAGCTTCAGCAAAAATAAATCTTTCTGGGTCTAAAAGCTCATCTGACAATATAACAATGTTTATAACACAAGTGTACCACCAATTGATCAACTTTAACACTTCTTATCACAGTGCCTCCATACTGATATATTCCAGTGAATAATTGAAGTAGGGAATTTAAGAAAAAAAAACTGTTCAACAGGGCATTAAAAATCACTGAAATACCGATCGTTCAGTTCCCTTGGTTACAGCATGGCGCAACGCAGGGGATAAGCCATTACTTAAACACAAATAGAAGAGATGGGGTTCTTTGTACCAAATCACAGCGTTGATAATCTGAAACTCTACAAATATCAGAGTGAGGATCGTTCCATACTTTCCAATTACGTACTGAAACCGTTTTGGAGGAAGTTCTCCGAAATATTCCCGCTATGGATGGCCCCAAATCTGGTGACGTTGAGCGGGCTGGCGTTTATTATTGCCAACGTTTTGACAGTCCTGTACTTCGACCCAACTTTAACACAGGAGTCTCCACGTTGGACCTACTTTTCATACGGTCTTGGACTATTTTTATACCAAACTTTTGATGCCTGCGATGGGATGCACGCCAGGCGTACGGGTCAGTCGGGCCCTCTCGGTGAACTGTTTGACCACTGCATCGACTCGCTGAACACCACTTTGTCGCTTTTGCCCTTTTGGTCGGCGATTGGTATGGGTTACAACTACTTCTTCTTGGCGAGCCAGTGTATCTGTTTGACCAACTTCTATTTGAGCACCTGGGAGGAATTCCATACCCACAAGTTATTTCTGAGTGAATTTTGTGGCCCCGTGGAGGGAGTGATCATTCTTTGCTTCTCGTTCTTGGTTACTGGGATTTGGGGGCCACAACTAGTATGGCACACCACTCTTTTCAAGATCAATGGGATCGAGATTGAAGTAATTCACCTCACCTTCCTGTTTATGGTAAGTGCAGTTGTTTTGAACATTGTTGCCGCTTTGAAGAACGTGAAGGACTATTACGTGTCACAACCCGGCAAGGATGAATCGCAGGTCAAGAAAGAGATAGCTGGCGCGATGGACGGGTTAATGCCATTTGCAGTGTACTTCATTTCCGTTTTCAACCTAGCGGCGGTCGATACCCGCTTTATAAATTTACCACTGGTCTTGTCAATTGGGCTAACGACGGCGTTCGTGGTGGGTCGCATTATCGTAGCCCATTTGACAAAACAGCCGTTCCCCATGTTCAATGCCCCCATGGCCATCCCATCTATTCAGCTTGTCATCTACCTTGTGGCCAGGCACATATTAAAGTACGATTCTGTGGAGATAACCAAGGCATTGACGTGGCTGGGTTGTGGTGTCGCAGGAGGGATCCATTTCATGTTCATCAACGAAATTGTTTTCGAGTTCACCACCTTCTTGGATTGCTACGCGCTTTCCATCAAACACCCAAAGAAAGTGTGATGTGCACAGCAATATTGGCGCCCGAAGTCTTAGAGTGTGAAGGACCATGCTTTGAAAGACACATACATGTATAGTTATAACATATACAGTGTAACATTTTATCTACAAGATTATATACGCCAGCAGAGATCAAACGGTTTAGTTCAATAAAGAGAGAGAAAACAAAAGGTTAATACAAGCCTCGTCGTTCATTTACCTCACGCCAATGCCTTCTGTTCTGTCCCATCAGCACTACCTTGAGTCAAAATATCGTTAGCGTCCTTTTGCAAGTCGAAAGTCTTCTCCATCTCGATCAGCTGCTGCTCACTCAGTATGGATAGAGATAGAGGCACACCCAAAAGTAGGGCGGATGTTGTGATAGCCCATGTCAGGTTCCCACCCTTTTGGAAGGCAGACCTCATGAACGATGCAGTGCAGTCGTAGAAACGGGCAATTCTAGCCCTCTGTCTTGGTGGAATGATTTCTCTTAGGGCACAAATCCGCTCTAAGAGGGTCTCGTTCTCGTCGAAATCATCCTCAAAGTCGCTATCGTCTTCACTTTCACCATCGTGCTTGAACAATTCCTTTTCGTTAGATGCGTTCACTGGCTCAGGAGGGACAGCCTGTGGTTCTTGGGCGGTGGCTTCGTCTTTGATCTCAGTCAATTCAACCATGGTATACTCAGAACAAAAAAAGGAGGGGGGAAGTACGGTCTAGTGAAGGTACCCAATGAACAAATTGCTCTTGCGATGTCCCTCTTTCTACAACGCTGCAAACCAGCTTGACTCGTGAAGCTCAAAGTTGGAACCTCTTCTTTTTTGACCGTCATTTCAGAATTCATAAGAGAGATCACTGTCAACGAAAGGGTCTGCAAACGTCTCAGCGTTACAGTAGTACCCACTTTACGACACACTAGTATACAACTACTTAACTCCCAGTGGACCGCGGTGAGCAGGGTACCGGCCCACTACTTGATACTCCCTGGGACTCACTTTTTAGATTTCTTCGACTTCTTATGCTTCTTTACAGCGTTCAATTCGCTTTTGTAGATATCTTCCGCCTTTTCCGTGCTCCTCTTCTTGCCCGTTTGGACGCTGACCACACCGCCGTTCTTCTTCGCGGCCTTCTCCAATTCCGTGCCGGTCTCCCCCCATTCCTCGGCGTTGTCGTTGATCGCATATTTGTCCAGTTTCAAAGAGTTGATAAGCTCTTTTTGCTTTTCCCGCATGGCCTTCACTGCCTCAGTACCGGCCTCCTCCAAGTCGTCCTCCATTTGGTCGAACGTTTCAGCGGCATCGAGCACTTTCACCACTTCACCGTTCATCTCGGCAACGGTTTCGTCTTGTGGAGCCTCGGAGGGCAGCGATTGTCCAACGTGTTCCCTGATGACGTTTTTGAAGTATACAGAGATCTTGCGCATGACTTTGGCAAACATGGCAATGGTCTGGTTTGATGGGAGTCCCAATTCGCCCGTGATCTTGTCGACGCTCTTGTGTTGCAAACCGATCGCCAACAGGATCGCGCTTTGGACACTAGACAGGTGGATAGACGTGCCCATCTTCCCACCAAAATACAAGAACGCAATCATGGGCAGCATGTCGACGATGACGTGGTAGTCCAAAAGGTTGTTGGAGTAACTGTCGAGTCTCTTGAGATCGAATGGCGAGAAAATGTCGTCCAGTTGTTCCTTCGTCAGTGGTTTGACACGGGATGGAGTGTCCGTCAAGTTTCTCGCCTTCTTGGCGCTTTCAATGACATTCAATGCTTGCACAGTGGTGAAGTCCTTGAAGTCGTACGACAATAAGGATAAGAACCTTCTGTGGAAATCGGTGGCAAATTCGACCAACCAGTCTGGTTGTCTACCTTCTAACACGTTCAACATCACACAGGTATGTTCACCCGTCAAATCGTTCGCTGTCTGCCTCAAGTAGACAGGAATGAATTTATTGTTCTTCCAGAATTTATGCAACGACTGTGTCAGCCCGTACGAGACACCCAGGTAATGCAGAAAGTGAGGTGGCTGCTCGGAAAGCTTCAACAGAAGAGGTGGTAGAGTGCTTGCGTCCCTCAACTTCACTGTATCCTTCAAGAGGTTCCCCTTAGCCAGTTCACTGTCGTCCACCCTTTGAATTGAGTAGTCTCTTGGTTTCGTATCCTCGGACATGTCAGTAAATTTGCCCTCGAAGTAATCTCTCAGCAGTTCAATGGCACGGGACCCGTACCCCATGGACGCGTATTCTGGGTTTGTTGCGATTCTAACGACACGGGCACCACTCAGCCCAGCAAACTCTTCGTCTTGGAACTGTTGCGAAATCAACCAGGGGATCAGATCTCCGCCCGCCCTTTGCCCTCTAGACAGAGAGTTTCTCACACTTTGTTTCGATATCTCACCCTCCAAAGCGATCTGGATCACACACAGTGGGTCTGGGATTCTACCGCCGTCCTTCGGGTCGATCGGTGGCAAAAGAACAAACAGTTGGTGCGCCGGTGCGTCACTCATCAATTGCAAGTCGTTGGGCGAGTTTTTATAGTGCGATGCGACATACAGAGCCATCATCTTTTCCAAGAAATTTTCTGAGACAGGATGGTACGAGAAAAGCGTGTCCCTGTTCACCATGAATAAGTTACACTGCGATGGATGAGGGGTACCTTTGGCTGCAAACCTTGGGTTCTTGATCAGAGTGACATCCAAACATAGCAATTTGTTTAGCCATTTTTCCACTGGGTCCCCATCTGCGTATCTGATGGGTTCCTCCAACGAGATCTCACGCAACTGGCGAGGCCCGCTTGCGCTTGACGTAATGTTATCGACAGTCTTCTTGCTGTCCCGGGAAACCACAGCGGTTTGCGATTCCTCACGGCCAGTGCCGTTGGCCTGGTTACGGAGCTGTTGGATCAGTTTCAAAGATAGCGATCTACCTGTACCTTCGTAACCGTTGATGGTGGAGGCCATGAACACGAGGTATGGTCCCAACAATTTCTTAACCACCGGTAGCGGGATGGCAGCTGCCTCGTCGATGACGACCAGTTCGGCTTGCCCCAATACATGGTTATCCTGAGGGACGATGTATTGGATCGTCTGTCTGTGCCCTCTCTTGATATCTACTCTGACGATCGCGTTGTTGAAGTCTGGGTTTGTCGATTGAATGATATCGTAGTCGATGTGTTCCTGGTAGTCTAGCGCGTCGAACCCTTTGAAGATGAACTGGAACAGAGTCTTCAAATTTTCCGGCGATGGGGAAGTGACGAAGATATTCGAGTATCCGTGGGAGACCGCCGCGGCGATGGCAATCCCAAGCGCTGCGGACTTACCTCTACCTCTCCCAGCAGTCAAGGCGACCGTGGAGTTCAGCGTCTTCTCAGAGATTGCATCGATGAAAGTGAGGATGGCGTGAGCTTGGTTGACGGTCTTGGACAGCGCAACCAGCGAGCCTGCCGGCTGCACGTCCTCCAGGGAGTCCTTCAACTCCCGTAGTTCGACCTCCTTAGCGGGTAATTCGTCGTCGTCCTTTGGCGGCAAAGCCTTCACGTTTTTGGCACCCGAGATGGGCAGCACGTTCAACTCGTCGTCGACGACAAGACAGTTCGGGTTGGATCCTAGGGACAAAATGAACCTTTCGTTGAACCGGGCGACGACGTCGCCGTGCGCCTCTGTTCTGTACCGCGAGTGGATATCCATGGTCATTGTGTAAAGCTGTTTCAAAGAGGACATCGTCTTCAACAGGATCACGACAATCCCACCACCTTCGACGGTCTCGACGGTTCTCGCGAGCAAGTTGGGCGTCAAAGCTTCAAAATCCTGCAAGATACACATCCCGTACGTGTTCCCGAGGATCTTCTCGGTTTCCTTGTAGTAGACGTACCTGATGCTCTGGTTTGAGATGAAGCTCTCGAAGGGGTCCATTTCGTTCGCCTCCCGCGTGCCCCTCTTAATCTCCTTCTTGATCTTGTTCTCCCGCTTCTTCCTGTGCGACGTAAACCCGAGCAGCTTCTTCTTGTACGCCCATAGAACAGATTTGTTCATCTTCAAGTTCGCACTCATCATCAGGTAGTGCAAGTTCGGCAGCTGGTCACGCGCCCTGTCGCCCACAATCACGAAAAACGATCTCTGGTTCGTCTGCACACCATTACGCACCAGCGCAGGAATACGCGAATCGATAGCCTTCTTCACCATTGTCGCACTGTGTCCCTTGCGTCGTCCTCTCTTCACAGCACAGTCAGCCCATCTCATCGCATCTCATCGCAAGCTTCAAAACTGAAATTTTTCACCAAAAAATTTTCCAGTCAAAAAGTTTCAAATCTTCGGGTAAAAAGAGCAGTCGGTTGGCACCAGGTCTCTGCAAGAAGAAGAGGCGGCGGTGCTACAGGGAGTTGCCGCGTCGGGTCAATGCTTCGCTGTCGAGTGGCGGTGGGTGGACAGTACCCAGTAGTCCAAGTTGTAAGCGCTACGCGTCAAAAGTGCCGCCGTTGTTGAGTAATATGCCCGAAAATAAAACAGGTGTATACCATACCCAGTGTTGTAGCTGAACAGGGCAGTGGTCAATCCACTCTCCACTGCTGCGACAGTACTGTGTCATCGGGGACTTGCTGCCGTGTTCTTTTCTTCGTAGACCCGTACGACTCAGACGGCCTGTTCGGTTCCGAGCGATCCGATCGTCTGAGTAAGCAGCCGTGCAGCAAGGTTGTACGGAATGACGTATTCGTGTTGACCCATACACACACACACTCTCTCGTATATATACCGGTAGTGTGCATTGCAGTTGGCTCGCTTTCTCGGAACCCGTAACAACAGCAAGAACAATATGTCCTTGCCCAGTACGATGGATGCAGTAGTGATTGACGGCGACAGAGCTGTAGTGAGAAGTGGGGTTCCAGTACCAACAGTGCCCAAGGGTTACCTCTTGGTGAGGACTCGGGCAGTAGCTGCCAACCCGACGGACTGGAAACACATCGCGTGGAAAGTTGGCCCCCAGGGGTCCATCCTTGGTGTGGACGTTGCGGGGGAGGTTGTTCAATTGGGGGACGGAGTCGACACTGCAGAGTTCCGTAAGGGCGACTGCGTCTATGGGTTCGTCCATGGTGCGTGTGTACGGGCCCCAGAGAACGGTGCGTATGGACAGTACGTCGCTGTGGATTCCCAATTGGTGTTCAAGATGGACTCACCGGGGTCCACGGGTGCTGGAGTGGTCCCCCGCGGGCGTGTGAACACATGGGAGGCCGCAGCAAGCATCCCCTGCTCCATCATGACCGCTGGCGAGACCCTGTTCTACCACATGAAGTTGGAGATGGACTGGCGGGAGTCTGGTCCGGCGCAGATCCCGGGTACCGTGCTCGTGTGGGGTGCTGGGACCACGTTGGGCCAGTGGGTCATCCAGTTGTTGAAACGGTTCCATGCGTTCAGCCGGATCGTCGCCGTCGCCTCTAGGAGCCACGAGGCACAATTGAGGGAGTACGGTGCTGACGAGTTGTTTGACTACCACGACGAGGGTGTCGTCGACCAGATCAAGAGCAAGCACGGAGACCTCACCTGGTTACTAGACTGTGTCTCCACGAGGGAGACCTTCAGACAGACGTACCAGTGTGCACCAGCGGACAAACCGTCCACCGTGTTCAACTACGACATGTTGAAAGTCGACCTGATCCCAGAGACTGAACGGAACGAGAAGTACGTTACCGTCGACGGGACACTACTGTACCTGATCACAGGCTTCCCACTGCAAATGGGCGACCATGTGTTCCCCGCTGACGAGCAGTACAGACAGACAGCCATCAAGTTCATACAATACATCGGGCCACACTTGCGCGACGGCTCGCTGGTCCACGTCCCATTGAAGGTTGTCAAGGGTGGCCTCAACGCCGTGCCGGACATGATCGACGACGTCCGCAACGGCAGGACCGGAGGACACAAGCTTGTGACGCTGCTGGAGTGAACGATGATGCCCTACATACACATCAACATACGTAGTTGCTGACTAAGACCTGTTTAACGTCAAGTGATGGTTCCACGGAACCGAATAAGAACAGCCACACACCCACCCGGTGGTGACCTCTTACACGTATACACTCAGCTATATAAGGGAGGAAAGGGTTGTAAGATGATGGTAAGGGATGCTGGACGATGAGTTGCTGGAAGGTATTAGCTGTCACAACACAAGTATCGTATCGCCATGTCAGTTGAGATTCCAAGTACTATGAAGGCTGTTGTCATTGAGGGGAAGAGACCCGTTCTGAAGGAGAACGTGGCCCTTCCTGAGTTGGAGGACGGGTTCGTGCTGTTGAAGACGCGGGCCGTTGCGGGGAACCCTACGGACTGGAAGCACATCGAGTATGGGATTGGCCCACAGGGTGCGATCCTTGGGTGTGACGTTGCTGGGGATATCGTGAAGCTGGGTCCCAACGTTGACCCTGCGCAGTTCCACATCGGCGACACGCTGTACGGGTTCGTGCACGGTGCGTCCGTGCGGTTCCCCACGAACGGTGCTTTCGCAGAGTACGTTGCCATCTCGTCGACGATCGCGTACAGGGCCCCCAAACAGGGTTTGCCAACCAGCGGTGCCGACTCTTTACCAGAGGGTGCAGTAACGACCCTCGAGGGTGCAGTGACGTTGCCCGTCTCGCTGACGACCGCTGGGATCCTTCTGTACCACAACTTCGGCGTAAAGTTAGAGTGGGAACCCGCCAAGGCACAGCGGGACGAGACTATCCTGCTGTGGGGGGGTGCCACCGCCGTCGGGCAGCCACTGATCCAGCTGTGCAAGAAGCTACACGCGTTCAGCCGGATCGTGGTCGTTGCGTCGCGCCGTCACGAGGCACAACTGCGCCAGTACGGTGCTGACGAGTTGTTCGACTACCACGACGCGGATGTCGTCGACCAGATCCGCGCAAGGCACCCAAACCTGCGCCACTTGGTCGACTGTGTCTCCAACAAGGGAACAACGAACCAGGTGTACCGGTGTGCCTCGCACACCGACTCTGCGACGGTCCTGCAGCTGTCAACGACGACCATCGCGGACATCGCCCCAGAACACAAACGGGACAACGTCGCCGTCGTTGGGACACTTCTCTACATGGCTTCGGGCGTCGAGGTGCCCTTCGGCGCCATGACACTGCCAGCAGACCCGGTTTACGCAAGACACACGGTCGAGTTCATCCGGTTCATCAACGGCAAGGTCGACAACGGCGAGATCCACCACATCCCGGTCAAAGTCTACAAGGGCGGGCTCGCTGCCGTGCCTCAACTGACCGAGGACATCAAGGAGGGCAGGAACTCTGGCCAGAAACTCGTCGCAGTGCTGTAAACTGCCTTGTAGACTGCTGTATACACCACTATATACTGCACCAAGCTCTGTATCGATTGAAAAATTTTCCATCTCCCAACGAAGTGTTAACGTATATAAAGAGGACCCCCCTCTGGGTGACAGGTTCCTGTTCTGCAGGTGTTGTAGTGTTGTCGCTGCTGTACAGGTATCTAGCACACCCACAAGCAGTACAGTTTTCCACATGTCCGAAGTAATTGAAGGTAACGTCAAGATTGACAGATTGACCCCCGGTGACGGCAAGACGTTCCCCAAGACGGGCGACCTCGTCACCATCCACTACAGCGGCACTCTGGAGAACGGGTCCAAGTTCGACTCCTCGCTGGAGAGGGGGTCCCCATTCCAGTGCAACATCGGCGTAGGGCAGGTCATCCGCGGGTGGGACGTCGCCATCCCTAAGCTTTCTGTCGGTGAGAAGGCCAGGATCACCATCCCAGGTGCGTACGCCTACGGTGAGCGTGGGTTCCCAGGTCTGATCCCACCCATGGCCACTCTGATCTTCGACGTCGAATTGTTGAAGGTCAACTAAACCGAGGTCGAGCCTGTGGTCCCCTCTATCTCTCACTCTATCTAACCATCTATATCTGTGTACTGTATGAATTGAGATTGCATTAGCAGTAGAACCCTGTCGTGGCTACTTGCGTGACCGCAGCCGGCTCGAGGTTCTCTTCGGTTGCGTCTGCCGCCTCGGGTACTTCTTCGGCTGTGACAGCCTCTTCTTGTCCGGCGGAGACTGCGGTGGTTCAGGTTCCTGCGTCTGTGCAGAGTGTCTCGTCCGCTTCGCCAGCGGTTCGTCCGTGCCCCCCGAGGGCGACGGCGACGACAACTCCTCGTCGCGTTGTCGCTTCTCTAACGGTGTTGCCCCACTTGTCTCTGGAGTCTCCTCGGTGATCTCCTCGCTACTCTTCTCCCGCAACCGCACGGACTGTCTTCGTATACGCCGTGCTATGTTCCCGCTGTCCTCACTGCGTTCTGGAGATACACTGCGGGAATGCACACCGTCATCGTGTTCATCCGATGGCACTTCAACCTGTGTCTGATCGATTTCGGGTACCACAGCAGGGCTGGATGCAGGGTATTCGGCCTCGGCGGGTCCACTGCGTGTCTGCACGGACTCCAATTGCTCGGATGTCCCTCCTGTAGCGTCCAGCCCAGTCGAGGGACTACTCGGTTCCCTGTCAATTGGCTCTTCAGTGGAAGGTGCCTCCTGTGGTTCCTCCTCCTTGGCAGAAACCGTTGGTTCAATGGACTGTTCCACAGATGTGGAGGGTCCCGCCTCGTCCTGTGGCGGTACGACCGCGTCCGATTCTTGTGTTTGCAGCAGCTCACTCGTGTCAGGGACACTCTCAGCTTTCGCCGCAGGACTGTGTCCACCGTTCTTCGCATTGACCAGGATCAATTCACCGTACTCGTCCCAGGGAAGACTGAAATCTCTGCTCATATCAGGGGCCAGCCCTGCCAGCCCGGTCTGCAACTCGAGACGGTCAGCCTCTTGCAGGTTGTAGTACCCGCTCAGCTTCTCCCACAGGTCCCGCGCGCTGAACGTCTTCCCCTGCCGCACAACCTCCTTCTGCAGCGTCACAACGGGGTACTTCTCCGCATTGTTCATCCGCTCCAGGATACACACCATATGGAAGTGCTTGTGCACGCCCACGGGCTTGAACTCGGCTACCCACCGTAGAAGACGGATCTCATCCACAACACTCCATTCAACAACCATTGTTCCAGTGAAACTAACCCAGTTAAAAGCCTCTTCAATACCACTACCAACACCGGTGCAAGTCCTCAAACGATCACGTACCGTCTCCAAACCCTGCGTAGCCTCTACCACCGCAACCTCTTACAACCACTACTACTTAGTACTACTTGGTATCAAAGTTTCCAATATTTTACAGTTAATGAGAAGTTGAAACGAATCTGTACCAGTCTGAACTGCTTCTTGTTGCCAGAACTGAGCTTCGTTGCGACTGCACGGTACATCACAACAGAGAGATATCATGCCGAGGAAGGCGGTGCTGCTGAAGTCGCTGACGCGGGGTCGCATCAGGGCCTCGTTCAACAAGTACAACCTGTTCAACCTGTACAAGAAGGGCCCTGTGGATTTCAGGACGAAGTCGCTGTACCAGCAGAAATGGTCGTCCAAGCAGGAGACGAGGGCATACCACGGGGAGCATCTCACTGAGGGCCGCTGGCAGACGCTTTTCGACTCGAAGTTGAACTCTGTTGCACAATTGGACGCGTCGCTGCGGACGGGCAAAGAGGGCTCAGGACCCCAGCTAAGGGAGACACCGTACCTTCTGCAGACGTACGCAGCGTTGGAGAAGAGGCTTGATTTTGCCCTGTTTAGGGCCATGTTTGCGTCCTCGATCAGGCAGGCCCGCCAGTTTATCCTGCACGGGAACGTCAAAGTTAACGGGGTCAAGATCAAGCACCCTGGGTTCGTGCTGAAACCGGGAGACACTTTCCAAGTCAACTCCAATAAAGTGCTCGAGGCGCTTGGGGCCAAGAAACCGAGTCTCGAGGAGGCCATCAAAGTGGACAAGAAACAGATCCTGCTTTGGAACATGTACGTCAAGAAGGTGAAGGGGAACCCAAGGCAGGCGTGGAAGGAGAGGATTGCCAAGTTCCAAAATATGCCAGAGACGAACCCGCGGAAGCAAGAGTTTGAAGAGTGGGCACAGAGGTTCAAGAGTAACGTGGAGAAGAACGAAATCAATGCCATCAAGTGCTGCACGCCAAAGAACCTACTGTTCAAGATCCTCAGAATGCACAAGTCTAAACCTGATGAGGCCACTACGCTTTCCGCTACTGACTTCCAAACGGTGGTTGATAAGGAGCCCAATATGTCTCAGGAAGTGTTCAGATGCTACAACGAGTTTTTGAAGTCCGACGAGATCAATTGGAAGAAACTGTCCACGATGGAGGACAGCCAGCTATCTGTGTTGGCAGACAACCTTCTGTCGTTCACCCCGGAGATGAAGAAAAATCTCGCGGACAAGAGTAAGACGCACATAAGAGCGGGTACGACGATCCTATCGTCGCTTGTGAAAAACTACTCCCTGGCGCTAAGTGCCTACTTCAAGACTGTCAAGAACGATATCAGCGCCAACAACATTCCATATGACCCAAGCTGGGCTTCGCATCTCCAGTACCACAAACCGGTGGACTTCGAAAAGATCAAGGAATGCGAGCAGCGGGCCAAGACGCTCATCTGTCTGCCCTGGCAGAAGGGCCACCTGTGGGGCAGGGCAGACCCGAAGAAATCTTACTTCACGCCGTGGAAACCTAGACAGTTCCTCGCCCCCTTCGCGATCCTGCCTCATCACATCGAGGTATCCTTCAAGACGTGCACAGCTATCTATTTGAGGGACCCCGTTGCGAGACCAGGCCACTCCGAGGTCATCACACCATTCGACATGTCCGTTCATGAGAGAGCGTACATGTACTACGTGAGGAAGGGTAAATGAAACAACGAGTGATCGCGATACGTCATTCGATAGGGTTTTATATATAGGGACTCTATGTTTCTCTCTTTATTGTAAATAGTCATCTTGTATTGGATTTAAGTATTCTTACTAAATAAAACGTGCGTCTTAACCAACATGCTCTAACACTGCAGAGTTCATCTTCCCGTCTGCGAAATTGTGCTTCAATTGTTCAGGGATAGGGAACTCCACGTATTCGTCGTCCTCGCCAACGGGTAAGTTCACATTGACGGAAGTAGAGCACGACGTGCAGATCTCTGTGGTTAGGGAGTCCTTCGACAAGTAGATGTTACCACCATCGCACTTATCGATGGTGATCTGAGGCACGAAACTCTCCACCTGGATACCAAATTTGTTACATTTGACCAAGTCAACTCCAGAGATGGAAGAGTCCAACAACAGAGAGCAGGACTCCGTCTCGCTCAGGGACACGGCGTTGACTTTCCCCTCGACTTGGATGAGAACGTTCGTACAGTTACCGATAAACACAGATTCATCCTTTTGTGCTTGAATAACGATCTTCTCCTCTTGTCCCTCGAAGTTCTCGATAAACCACTTGTTCCCTGACAGTTCCTTTCTGGGAGGCTTCTTGGTCTTTAATGTCGAGGGTTTCTTTGGTTTAGGGGGTGGACCAGTCTTGCTAGCGGAACCTGACGCTGGAACTGTGGAGGATGTGCGCAACTCAGGATTTTTGTGAGTCTGTTGCGATTTGTCCACTTTCTTCAAAGCCTTCGTAATATCCTCACCTTGATTCAATTCCGCGAATACAGCATTGATACCACCGGCAGACGACGATGCTGCTGGTTGATCCTTAGATTCAGCCTTCACTTCAAAAACGGAGGCTGGTGGTGCTGGAGGTGGAGGTGGAGGTGGAGCCCCTGACCCGCTGGCTGGTGCCGCCTCGCTGGCGTCAGGGGTGCCAGACGTCTGGGCAATGGCATCGGACAGCTCGATCCCATTTTCGTTCCAGGTTAACCCAGTGGCGAAATACTCCTTTACGTAGTCCTTCAATTGGTCAAATATAGCCAGGAATTTCCGGACCCATTCGACGGACACAGGGTCAGAGTCCCTGAAGTCCTTCAACAATTTGTTGGTCCAGTATTGGGACGCATCTTTGAAATCAGAGATTGCAGAGACTGGTGTGTTCACGGTAAACCAGAAGAATAGCGGGGCGCTCTCCCTTATGGAGTTGAAATATGGGTAGAACTTGCTCTGGCGATGAGCGTCCTTCAACTCGTCAATCTTGCTGACAACATCGTTGATTGGACTCAACACGGAGAAGAAACTCTGCGCGGTGAAATCCGGTTTCTTCGCCAAATGCGACGCCTCGATGATAACTTGCAATTTCTCAAAGCCAGTCTTGTATAGCTGAACACATTCAAGCACGTCAGGATCGATGGCCTTGGACAGTTCCACCAACGCGTCGACGTTCTCCCTGACAAAGTTTTGAAACTCCAGGATATCCTTGGACAACTCTTGTTGTTCGGCGCCCTTTGATTCCTCCCGCACAGTTGTACGGTCCACTGGAGACTCCGGCTTCGACCCGTTTACAAGCAAAGCATTGGACTCTCTCTCATTCATCTTGGATTGGATGTACCCCTCCTGGTAGATCGTCACATCCTCCAATCTCGCGGTGGCATCCTCCAACCGCTTCAGCAGTTTGACCAGGTTGAACCCCTGGATGGCAAATCTCCCAGAATTCTCAGGCATCTCACAGCAGTGAACCTTTGTAACTGTAGGTGATACGAGGTAACTTTACACCGAATTGATCCGCTCAGTGGCCTTCAATAACCTGATATACACGAGAACAGAGTGTTGGTTGTGGACGACGAAACGTGAAATATTCCCTCTTTTTAAAAACATCGAAAGGTCTCAGTATGCAGTGAGTGATACATTATAGATGTTGATATAGATGCAGATGTAGGTATATGCCGAGTAGTGACGGTGTGTTCACTGTGTTCTACAGTATGGATTGTATATATTGATTGAAAAGTTAGTGCAACTGGTCAAGCAGAGTGAGGGTTTCCCCTATGTGCACCTCGGGTTACTGTTCTCGGGTTACTGCGGCTTGATCTCTGGATCAGCCATCTTGTGGAGTAGCCGCAGTCGTTCCCTGTGTTTAGACTGTGAATCAGGCCCGAGAGACTGGTACTCCAGCAGTCCAGAGTGCAGCACTATCGAGGCACACGAATCACGGACTACCTGCGTCAGCCATTCCTCCCGCGTCGTGTTCTCGTTCCCCAGACCCTCGTACTTCTGCTTCAAAGTGTTGTACAGGATCCGTTGCCTTTGCTTATCCGACTATTCCAGAGCAGTGCGATATCTGGTCCCGTCCAGCTTGAAGTGGAGTGGGAGCCAGTGGCTAGTTTTGTTAGTAAAATGGAAACACACAGATATGTGGACAAATCCTTGAACACTGTACACCGTAACATACCATTGAATAGTTTGCTCTGCTGCTTGCGTGGTGCTCTGCTCGAGGTTCTTCTCTCTGTGTGTCTCTACGTCTCTTCATTTCAAACTTGAAAAGAATTTGAAGTCGCAACGAGAGCTGTATCTGTAGAGGAAGATGGAGAGAAGCATTCAGCTGTGGGTTTACTAACGGGGAAACAGACATCCTTTGCACTGGCACGGCACACACGCTGGGATGAGTAGCGAGTCGTTGTTCGAGAGGCTGAATTGCTTGGCGAAGAGACGCAAAGAGTCAACCACTTCTGACGCATCGCAGGAATTACATTCCTTCAAGAACGTTGGGACCGATGGCTGGTCTGCTAAATGTGAGTCCCTGATAACCCAATTGGGCGTCATAGAGGATGATGCGGAGAGAATCCAATGGTTCAAGAAAGTGCTAGGGGAACTGTTGACGATGGTATTGGACAAAGAATTTGGTAGCGGCGGGTTGTCCTTACAAAATGTAGCGGACCTCATCGATAGCTTGGGGAAAGTGCCGCCAACGGATAGCAAAGTGGAAACTGTGTCCATTATTGGGAAACTGTACGTGGCCATTACCAGTTATATGCCGGGCGTCGTGCCAAACTCGGAGGCGGAAACTCAAATCATCGAGCTGACAAAGTTGGTCACGTCGATCCATGGCGAAGTGTACAAGTTCAGTGCATTGACCTCCAAGATGAACACGAAGGAACAGAACGTACTGTTGAGACACCTGTTGAAGAAGAACAAATTCGAATTGCAAAAGTTCAATCTCTTGTCCGAGAGCCCTGTTGGGTTTGCTCAACTAACCACGTTGTTCGTCTCTTTTTACTCTGACAACAGTAGACTAGCGAAGTTAGACTATTACACCAATGAGATGTACTTCATCATGGGGAAGTTCTCCTTGGAGCTGATAAAGAGCATGGACATCTTTTTGGGTATCTCCGCAAAATACCTGTACACGAATTACTCAGATATGGTCGCCTTTCTGAAGGCCACAAATTTCGTTCGTTTGGGGGGACCGGATACAAAGAATTTGGCTTTGACCAACTTGCTCGTCGTTAACCTCAACGAATATGACGGGGAGTTGAGGGAATCTTTTTGGCAAATCTGTACAATCTTGGTGCAAGCTGGAATCGTCGATGCAGATCTAGTGTGGCACAATCTTTCCCCAGCCACCGAATCCCTAGAAGAATCGTTGGCAAAAGTGGAGACATATCTGGAGAAAGAATCGACAAAGGGTACGGATAACCCTCTCGCTATGGCTGCTGCGTTATCTGCCGAGGATGAGGATAAAGAAGCTGATATGGATGCAGCGAACAAAGCAACTGCGAAGGACGCTGGTAATGACACGGAAACTGGTGCCCCCCAGGACCAGGAGTCTGCTTCAATGGAGACACTGACGAGCAGTGGGAAGATTCAGTTCATCAGGTATTTACTGATATTTGGTTGTTGGGATGATGCTTACAAACTATTGAGAACGTACCCGAAAATTCTTTACTTGGATAACGATATCCCCAGTTTGATCGCTCGTTTATTGGAGGTTATGATCACTCCGTTGTACGAGAAAACTCCATTCTTTCTGGGTACAAATGGGATAAGGGAAAACTTGATGATCACTAAATCAGAGAATGGGTTATTAAGTCATAAACCTAGATTATACACCACATCTCAAACGGGAGATCCCTTTGCCGATACAGAACTGAACGTTGAAATGCAATTCTTCTTCAAAGAATGGAGCGAGGGTATCCTGAAGTGCGGTACTGTCGATGCGCTGTTTGAACGCTCGCATGAGTACTTGACAGTAGCAGGGCCAAAGGTTGCCCAGTTACCATCCTTTGTTTCGAAGTTATGCCGAATCGGGATTCATGACATTGAGACCTCTCAACTTAAGGAAGAGACCACTGACAGGTGGATCAATTATGTTAGAAAATTCTTACTTCCAATGACGTCTACGGAGTTCTCGAACTCGATCGTTACATCTGAGCTGTTCAGTCTTATGGCGTTGTTCCCCGTTGACAGAAGGTACTTCATGTACAACGAAATGATCACCAAACTATCCCAGGATAACATTTTGGTCAAAATTGGATTCAATAAAGCCGCCAGAGACGCGAAGTCCATTTTAAAATCGTTGAGTACCGATACAATATCCAAGGAATCAAGGAATCTTTCCAAAGTAATCTCCTGTAACCCGTTGGCGACCCTGACCCCGACCGTGAAGCAAGTGGAGAACTACGATAAAGTGTCTGAGTTGATAATCTACACTACACGGTACTTCAACGATTTTGCATTCGACGTGTTACAGTACGTTTTGTTGCTGAGTCTGACCAAGCCAAGGTCATCTGTCCAGTCAGATGGTGTGAACCAGGCTGCTTGGGTGAACAGACTGGCTATTTTCATTGCTGGCTTGAAGAAGCACGGTTCGAAAATGGATATCACAAACATCATTGTGTATGTGACCAAGACTTTGCACGAGGGCAATATTATCGCAGTATCAATCTTGAAACAGTTGATCATCACTGTGGGTGGGATCAGGGACTTGAATGAGGTGAACGTAAGGACGTTGGTTATGCTGAATTCAGGGAGTGTTCTAAAGAGTGAGGCGAGAAAATCCATCTTCGATCACAGGGAGAGTAATGTAGAAAATGCTCGGAGACTCATTGACCTTTTCAAGAGTGAGAACGGGGTTTCTGAGATCATACTGCTGCTGTACAACTTGAACCTCAAGTCCAACACGAACGACGCACATTATAAAGTTCTGTCGTCTCGGTCGGACGAGATGAAAACTCTACTGTGGTCCTTTGTCGAACTGGTGAAACACTGTTGCAAAAATAGTGAGTTTGTCCGGAACGTCCTATCGTTCCCGGACTTGATCAGCAAATTCCATGTCTCTACACCGTGGGCGTTCCACATTTGGAGGGACTACATGGATGAAAAGATGAACAGCAGGTCCAAAGAGGATTCTAATTGTTCCCCCAGTGTTGATAGCATTAACAATATCATGAATGAGACGCAATTCGAAAATGTCGATTTTACCCACTTGTCAAGGGACTTGTTTATCACTTTCTGGCAGTTGTCTCTTTACGATATAAAGTTCGAGAAGGCATTGTACGATGAGATGAAGAATACCATGGAGGAGGACAAGAAGTTGAAAAGTGGAACTAGAAAACCTTTTAGTAGTGGCAAGTTGAAGAGGTTACTCACCTCTTGCATTGAGCACCAAAAGACATTCACGCGTACGAGAGAACTCCTTAGTCAGAAGTCTGAATTGTGGTGCCAAGAATTTGAGTCCGCCCAGATCCTGCCCTTCCTACAGTTTGCCTTGATCCCCAGGGCGCTATTCTCCCCGCCGGATGCTATTTATTCTGCAACTTTTGTGGCCAGTGCTTTTCACCTGGAGAGCGGGATGAAGCTGTTAGATACGTTGATTAACTCCAACGTTATCAGTGCACTGCTGTTCAGTTGCACAGTTATCGAGGCCGGGAACCTTGGTATATTCTTTTGTTCCCTGTTCGAGTGGCTAGAAGAACAAAGGGCTGCCGATGGTGTGTTTTCGAGCGACCAAAGGAGACAGTTGTACGATTGGCACTGTTCCATGACCACACAGATAATTGATCTGTTGAGTGCTAAGAACTACATGTCTATAAGGAACGGGATTGAGTTCATGAAGTACGTTTCGCGTGTGTTCCCCGTTGTGAGGGGCCATGTCGAGCTCCTATGTGGTCTTTTGGAGTCCAACCTTGTTTCTGAGGAGAGGGAGGACATTATCCTACCGACAAGTGCGTTGCTTGGCCATTTGAAGGCGCGGTTGCGGAAGTCGGCCATTGCGTTATCTGAGTTTTGTGAGATGACCCCAGAAGAGCAATTGGAGGCACAGAAGTACGCTGAGGAGGTTAAAGAGATCGAGGAGTACGATACCATGATCAAGAACGAGGAGAAACAAGAGGAGATCAAGAGGAAGTTGCAAGAGAACAAGCTGCGTCGGGAGCAAAATGTGCAGACTGTCCCAACAGCGCAGAACGACGAGGAGCAGAGCGTGGAGGAATCGGCAACCGCAGCGGGTCAGAAGAGAGAGACCCCCGCGCGTGTCCCCACGGGGCCCAGCGTCACCTCGTCGCAAGCTACTCCACCAGTGGGCCCCGCATCCGAGCGGGCTCCGCCCAATGGGGCCCTTTGGTCGCTGAACAAGCTGTTGGCGTGTATGGAGGACGTCGCGTACCATGTACAGGCGAACAACGTCGAGAAGGCGTTGAAATACATCCCTGACGAGCAGATGCAGCGGGATATCCGTTCTTTGACACGGCGTACGACACTGCCACTGCTCGATTTCCGCAACTCGCTGTACAAACTGCTGAGCGAGTATTTCGAGTCACTGATCTACTATCCGAAGAACCCTGACTTCCAGCGGTTGCTGTCCAACGTCCGCAACGGTGTCATGAAGCTGACTCGTACCGTGGATGACAGGTCCACCGCGGACATGTACGATTCCAACGCAGGAGCGTCTAAAAGCAGGTACGAAGCTGCCAATGGCAGTGCCAGTGGGAGTAAATCTGTCCCCGCGGCAGGTACGAATCCTCGGTACAAGAGTGCACGTTCAAGCGGCAGCACGAAGAGAGCGTCAGACCCGCCGAAGGCGCCGTCCTCTGCCAAGAGACCCAGTGGAGATGCCCCCCGTGGGGCCGAGCGCCCAGGGAAACGGTACAAACCTGCTGACCAGCGGTCGGCAGAATCCCTCCGGAACTCAAGACAGGAGTTCCGCGGCGGGTACGCTAGGGAACAAGACCCTCCACGGTCGCGGTTCTCGCAGAACCCACAGCATCAGCAGCCCGCGTCACGCAACGGTCTGCCTCAGGGCCCCAAGAGCAGGTACCAGCGGTGAAGTAGCAGTAACAGTAACAGTAGCAGTTCGTCAGTTGTTGAACCTTTAATTAATTCTAGAAGTTGACGAAGTTTGACGAAGTGCGAAGAGTCGATAGAAGTTGGATGCTTTGGGGGGGTTCCGTTGGGTGCCAGGGGATGAGTGAAGAGGTGTGGAGTGGCAATGAGGGCATGCTGTCCGTGTACGTGTCGAAGGCGCGGGATTTGCCGAACCTGACGAAGTTGGACAAGCAGAACGTGATGCTTCGGCTGCGGGTGGCGCACATGACGAGGGAGTCCGACGTGCTGTTCCGTGCTGGGCAGAACCCTGTGTTTGACTACTTGGAGAAGTTTGAGATCACGCCGGGCGTGCGCCCGCTGATGTACGTCGAGGTGTACTGTGACCGGAGGAAGAAACCGCCGCTGCCGATCGGGCGGTGCGAGGTGGACTTGCTGAATGGGATCCGTGCGGACCCGAGGGACGGGTACTGTACGTGGTACGACCTGCGAAGGGACGGGGACGAGTTTGCTGGGACAGTGTTCGTGGAATTGAGTTTCAAGCCGTTGCCCAGGACTGCGTCGCGAGGTGGTGCATCTGAGCAAATGGATGAGCGGATGGTGGAACGACCGATCCCGCCGCTCCCTACAGATCTGGCGTCCTTGCACCTGGGCCCAGGGCGCTCGGTGCCATCACAATCCGGTGGGTACTTGCACCTCTCTGAGATGCGGCAAGTGACGCCGAGTGTCAACCGGGACGTCTGGGCTGCCGGTAGTACAGGGGCAAGCACCTCCGCGAACAACAACTCGCCTCCGCGGTTTGACACATCGACAGCGACATCAGCGACGTCTGCATCGGAGGACACGCGGTTCCACTTCGCCAACTTGAAGAAGTTGAAGCAGCGGATTGACGTGTTCCGGAACCCACAGTCCTCTGCGGACGGCGGCGGCGGCGGTGGTACCAGTGTCTCCGGATCTATTGATGGCGGCGTAGACATCGCAGCACTTGAGAAGGCCATTGGTGTCACTGCAGGACGCCATGACGACGACGATGCATCTCTGCCGGGGGACGTACGGAACCCAAGTAAGTTCGAGACGCAGCCACCGCTTCCGGCGCTCCCGGGCAGCTCCAGCGCCAGTACAAGTAGCAATGGGACGCCTGCGCTGCCGTTGCTCCCGCGGTCGTCACCGAGAAGACCGGCACCGCCAGGGACAGTCCACCATGGGTAGGTAGAAGTGATGATGAGTGTGTATAAGATTGTATGTACTAATGCGAGAGTGGTTGGTATTAGAATGCCGGTTCGTCCCCGTACCCGTCGTCGTCCCCTGCGCCGTCGTCGTCGTCGTCGTCTCCGTCGTTGAAGTACTTCTCCGCGTTGTAGTCGTCGTTGTTGTCGTCGTCGTCGCTGTCCTCGAAATCCTCGTCCTCGATATCCTGCAGCGGGGCTCCTGGGGTCTTCTCCGTAGTAGCGGTGCCGTTGACACCGGAGGGATCCCCCGTGCCGGCAAGGACACTCTCCTCCTCGACCTCCTCTGCCAATTCCTTCAACTTCTCGAGCATAGACCTGCCCAATTCCTCCTCAGAAGGATCCCCGTCTTGTCCATTCCCTTGCTGCTGCTGCTGCTGCTCTTGCAATTGCCTCTGCCTCTGTTGCAACTTGAGCAGCCGCTTCTTGTCCCTCCCGCCCATCACCCCATGCAGTTCCGCCGGGAACAGCGTCAAGTTGAACGGGTGGTTATCGAGGGACAGTTCGTCTGCGGACCGTTGCCGGAGGTACCTGTCGCTGTACCTGGCTACACTGGGAGCACCCGCAGTAACACCCGCGCCACGGGTATCCGAGAAGAACACAGAGTCCCTGAGCGTCGCATGCTGCAGGGCGTACCATTTGGCAATACGTTGTTCAGTGCGTGTCGTCATGATACTGTTCACTGGGAGAGGCACCTGCGGGACCTCAGAGATCTGCGCTTGCAACTGCGACACCTGCTGGATGTCCCCGTACCCGAGCCCCGCGGGGATCACCGTCTGCTGCCCTCCAGACCGTCTCTTGAAGCTCATGGGGGGCGTACTGGACTGGTCTGGTCTGCTAGTGGTGCAACTGCTCATCGCATCTCGAAGTGAAAAGTTTTATGTATGGTGTATAGAGAGAGTGGCATAGGTATATGTGAGGGTAGAGGTGTCGTCAGTCCTCTAGGAGGTCTGCGATATCGTCGTCCCGCTGCGAGTCGAATTGGCCCTCTTTCAACTTGTCGATCGCAGAGGCCAGCAACTCTTGCTGCTGCTTGACACGCACACGCGTCTTGTTCCCCCACCCAAACTGCTGCGCCGCCGACGACTCCGCCGCCGCAGTAGGTTCCTTGGTAGGCTCCACAGCAGGCTCTGTGGCCGGTGCGCCCTCCTTCCGCAACTTATCTTGCTCCAGTTGCCTCTTCAATTGCCTCTTCGCCAAGTCCCGCTGCACGAGCGTCCTGATGAGCATGTACCCACCAACGACGATCACCAGACGAAGCAACTTGTACACGTCGAACCCGTCCCACACGTGCACCAGCTGCTCGTACACCGTATCCGTCAATCCCATCGTTGCAGCGCTGTGAGGGTGTGGTCTAGAGAGTAAGAGTAAGAGTAAGAGACCTCTTCGTTGATTTGAACTTTTAAAGAAGAAGACGCCGTCGATGAGCTGTCGATGGCGGTGCGCGTGGCAGGCGGTGCGGGCCGCGGTGAGGCTCTGGTGAACGGTCTCCGGGACAGTCTGATACCCGCTTTACTTGAGATCTTGATTCGTGGTTACGTAGAGTATGTAGTAGGCCCAAGTGCAGTTGGCAATCCATAGACACTCGCTTGCGAAGCGAGTGTCTACGGATTGCTGAAGTGCTACAGCAACGCCGGACTCCCAGACTTCAACAGCGCCACTCCCAGCGACACTCGCTTCGCTCGCATCGCTGCTCTTGTCGCTGCTTGCATCACCGTATCTTCGCCCAGGCCACAAGCAATATCAACAGCACAAGCACCGCTATAATCGCATAACTGACCAACTTATTTGCCACGACCCTCCTCGCCATGCTCTTGAGCGTTCTTAGCGACCTATCCACACTCGAGTCTGCCTCCCTCAGCGTGCCCCTAGACCCCTCCAGTGTCTCCCTCTGAGCCCTCAGATCCTCCATGATCCGTGCCCCGACGTTCTCCGTATCGTGTGCCAGCCGCGACGTCTCCCGCAACCGGTCCCCAGTCCTCCCCAACACACCAGCGGACTGCAACAGCTGCCCCCGTTGCTCCTGTGCTTGCGGCTGGGACTCCAGATCCCCTGCCCCGGGACCAAACAGCAACCCACGTTGCTCCTCGACCCTAGCTTGCTCAACAAGCGTCTCAAACTCCCTCTGCATCACACCGCGGAGGTCCCTGCACCTCCCACGCATCGCAGCCTTCTCCTGTGGCGTCCCACACCGTGTCACCTCCAAAGCCATCGCGTCCAGCAGAGCGTCCAACTCGCCCCGAGCATCCTCCAGGGACCCGAATCCACCTGGAGAACCACGCACACGGGCCAACACCGACTGGAACTCGCTCTCGTAGTCCTCAAACCGCGTCATGCCACACTCCAACGGTCCCCTTTGCACCAGGTTCCAGTTGCAGTTGGTAGCAGTGAAACGTATTCGAAACGGCTTCACGTTAAGACCCAGACGGCCAAACTGTTGATGATAAGAAGCAGGACACTGAGGATGCGGTCGAGGATCCCCAGGGTGCCCTGTGCGAGACGGCCGATGCTGGCTCGGGACGGTTCGCGGCACGGTGGTGGCGGCGGAGGGCTCTCCTTTGGCGACGAGGAGTCTGTGGCGAGGGTGAAGTCCCGACAGCGGCGGGTGATGTTGGACTTGGCGAGGGTGCAGCAGTGTATTGCGAGTGTCGAGCAGCAGTTGGCCCAACTGAGGAACGTCGAGTGGCCGGCGGTTCTTGTGGAATGCGATGAGACCGCGGAGAGAAGCGCAAGTTTGCAACGGGACGTGACAAGGCTGGATGAAGAGATTGCCGCCGTCGTCGCAGAGGAGACACAGGTGAGGACACTCGCGGAGCAACGTGTTGAGCAGTGCCAGTGGCAGCACTCTGTCGAGGTTCAGGAACTGGCGAACTCGCTCGAGGCAGCGTTTCTTCAGGAACGGGTCGACCAAGAGCAAGAGTTGCAACGACGTGTGGCAGAGTGGGACACGGTGGACCCGCCGCGGGAGCTACAGCATCTGAGGGAACTGCACGAGACTTTGCTGGGGGAGCACAGGGAACTGGCCTCCGCGAATGTGAGTCAGTGCCGGTTGTTTGAATCCGAGACACTTGCACCGCAATGGATAACTCTACAAGAAAGCAAGACACAGGAACTCAACGAACTGATCACGGAGAAGCAGCAGCGGAACTTGGCAGAGGCCGCGACGCTCAGAGACCTCACTGCAGCGGTACAGAACGATATTAGCCGGTACGAAACATCCTGTGAGGAGCTCGCTTTGGAGACTAAACAGTTGAAAGAACGTATCACTGCAATGAACCAGTGCAAGAAGGTCGCAATGGGGGAGTTGTACCTCCAGGAGACTCGACTGCAGCGTGCAGAAGACCGTGCTCGTGCCCTAGAGGAACGACTCGCGACAGAATCACACCCGGAACTGCAACGAGCAAGGAACAAAGTCGACGCCGCGCACCGTACCAACGTACAGCTCACGCGAGCGGCGACACCATCAGGGAACGCATCTCTGCCGACTACAACGACACCCAGAGACGACGCACAGCCATGAACTGGGAAGTCGAATTCGAAGTACAAATATTTGAGGAAGAACGCACCTGCGACTGCTGCTACAGTGCAAAGAGGTCAAGGACCACGACACGAGGACAGGGACACAATGAGAACGACGTTCAGAGAGCTTGTGTTGGTGCTATTGAGTGTGGCCGTGTTCCCAGCGAGGGCGGCGACGACGGCAACGGGGACTGGGACTGGAACAGGGACGGCAACGGGGACGGCAATCGCAACTGCAACTGGGACAGACGCGTCTGCTGACGCAGACACGTCTGATGCATCCGACCCCAATCTTACGATCGTCGGAACATGGTCCTCGAAGTCGAACCAGGTGTTCACTGGCCCTGGGTTCTACGACCCCGTGGACGAGTTGCTGATCGAGCCCTCTTTGCCCGGGGTGTCGTACTCGTTCACCGCTGACGGGTACTTCGAGGAGGCGACGTACCAGGTCTCTGGGAATCCACGGGACCCCTCGTGCCCTCAGGCTGCCCTGACGTGGCAGCACGGCCGTTACGAGGTGCTCAAGAACGGTACCCTGGTGTTGCACCCGGTGACCGTGGACGGTAGACAACTCGTCAGCGACCCGTGCACGGACAAGGGCACCTCGACGTACACCCGCTACAACCAGACGGAGACCTTCAAGTCGTACCTTGTCTTCATCGACCCGTACCACGGGATCTACACTTTGCAACTGTACCAATTCGATGGGTCCCCCATGCAACCACTGTACTTGGCGTACAGACCACCAATGATGCTCCCCACGGAGACTTTGAACCCAACGTCGTCGGGTGCAAACGTCCAAGAGTCTCAGGCCCCATCTGCAGCGAAACGGTCACTGCAGCAGAACGTCAAGAGGTCTCTAGAGAACAGGTACCGCACGAACGCGGAACTGAGACCAGCAGCAGGTATCGCGTGGGACCTCGTATGGTACAGTTCTGCAGCGGTCCTGGGTCTTGGGTCAGTGCTCTTCCTCGTGTATTGAGCAAGTCGTATACAGTGTTTTATATTTGTATAGGTGAAGACTACTACTAGGACGACTATTCGATGAGGTCCTCGACTACTTCGAGACCGCAACCGGTGCACCGTCGTGTGACGGTCCCCCCGGTGGCCTCGGTGGTCTCCGTGGTCGCGGGGTCCTCGCGCGTCACGAACTCGTGCGTGTGTCGTGGACCGTACTTCCCACGATGGTACTTCTTTGTAAACTCCTGCGCTCTCGTGCGCAACCTCATCTGCTTGATCTCCCGGTCGTACTTCCGCGTTTTGCGGTCCTTACGGTCCCTCTCACGCCGTTCCCACTCGGCGTCCAGCGCCTCTAGGGACCCCCATTTCGAAGAGGCGAACCGTTCCACCTCGCATCGCACGAACAGTTGCATCCGAGCGTACGTCGCCGCGTGAGGGTTCGCCCTCTCCCACCGATGGAACAGTGTATCGTCGGCCAACTCGGATTCAGTCAACAGGTAGTCGCCCTTGCACTCGGTCTTCGTCAGCAGACTGTACTTCTCCGGGTGCGCTCGAGCACACTGCTTGCACACGGTGAGCTGGAACACTTTGTCCAGTACTGGGTCCAGCTCGACGTTGATCCGGCACTCTGTGCACCTGCGCATCGTGTGCGCATCCTCTAGCGACAGCGGTGGCGCGGATGCCTCTGGGGGTCCAAACAGCTCCCTCTTCTCCCGCTGTGCGGCCTTCCACTCCTCCAAAGAGGTCCCAACGGCACCGCCAGGTCCACCGCCCTCAGCGGGGGCCCCCCGGCTGCTGATGTACCCTCCGTTGAGGTTCTCGAGTGTCGCGAAGTCGTAGTCGATGTAGTCGCTCTTCCTGACACTCGGTTTCAGCGGCGGTTCCCTCGTCTTGGGGGCCGGATCCTTCTCCCGAAGCAACCCACGCGCCCGCAGCCGCTCCGCAGCAGCTGCCCTGTTCCTCGCAATCCGCTCAGCCATCGCCCGTCCACTGTTCTAGCACTCTGCCCTCATCGTCCACTGCTTCGCTAAACGATAGAAGCGATATAATCTCGACGACAGACTGCAGCAACGACGAGGTATAAAAGGAGCGTGTTGGTCAGTACGCAGGAGCCGCTACCACTACACTACATTCAACTGAAGAATCCACAGACACCGATGAGACTGCTATCCGTTTTGTTGCCCCTAGTCCTGGTCGGGTACGTCCTGAACAGGTTGTACTCGACGTGGTTGCCCACGAACTACGTGTTTGACTGGCAGACGATCAACCAGCTGTGCAACGGTGTGATCGCACAGACGGACTTCGCCGCTGAGGATTACTCCGGGGAGTTGTTCTTGCAGAACGTGAGGGACGCGCTGGCGTCCCACTACGGGGACCATCTCATCAACGAGTACGCCAGGGAGAAATGGGTGTTCAACAACGCCGGCGGTGCTATGGGACAGATGATCATCCTGCATGCCTCGATCTCTGAGTACGTGATCATCTTCGGCACCGCTGTCGGCACAGAGGGCCACACTGGGGTTCACTTTGCCGATGATTACTTCACCATCTTGTCCGGGGTGCAGCGTGCTGCGTTGCCCTACGCTGTGGAGCCAGAGGTGTACACACCAGGGCAGACACACCACTTGCGCAAGGGGTACGCGAAACAGTACGCCATGGAGTCTGGGTCCTTTGCATTGGAGTTGGCACAGGGGTGGATCCCAGCAATGCTTCCTTTCGGGTTCTTGGACACTTTCTCGAGTACGCTGGATCTGTATACGTTGTACAGGACCGTGGAGTTGACCGCAAGGGACATGATTAAGAACTTGGTGGTTAATAGGAAGTTTTAAGCGATGCAAGCAACGATGCGAGCGAAGCGAGTATCGTTGCGAGTATCGTTGCGAGTATCGTTGCCGAGGGGCTTCTCTATAACACTCGCTTTGCGAGTGTTATAGCTTGTGCTCACTTGCAGATCTCTAGATGCTGAATCACCACTGGCGATGTTCTCATCGTTCTGTCCGTGCTACTTGTAAGAATTCTCACAGAGCAAGTATCTTTGCCTGTGGTGCGAATATTCTACTGCTTGTGATTCTGCTACTCCTAAATGCCACTCGAAACGCTACTCGCTTCGCTCGCATCGTCGCTCGTCGCTCGTTGCTCGTCGTTACGTATGTATATACCGTCAATTTGTGACACTTTCAAAACGGGACCCTGGGGGCTCAATTGAACTGGGGAAACCTCCAGAGACCTCCCGGTACCTCCCACGACCCTCTAGCACCCTCTTGAAACCCCCAGCGACCCAGCAGACGGCCCCCAGGCCCCAGGTCCCAGCGTCCCCGGTCACTTCCGACGAAACCATCTGCCGTCGCGACGTCTTTGAACAAATCGAAGAACTTCGAAGACGCAGTTCGCACGTTCTGTTCACTCCACTTCAGAGCGAAAAGACCACCTCTCCGCATGTCCTCCTCCACTGCCCAGTCGCTGAACAAGCTGCCCACGCAGGCAGACGTGCTGCCCATGACCCCCGAGCAAAGGGCGAACTCGTTCTGGTCGTCGAACCCGCTGTCGAGCTTCGTGATCGAGGCTTACCGGTCGCTGCACAGCCAGCGCCGCGCTCTGTCCTTGGCAAACCCGGGGACAGTCGAGAACCTCAACAAGGAGGTCTCCAGGGACGTGTTCCTCTCGCAGTACTTCTTCTCAGGGCTGCGTGCGGACCTCAACAAGGCGTTCCTGTTGAACCCTGCGTTCCAAACGTCGCACACTTTCTCCATCGGGTCCACTTCGTTGCCCAGCTATGCGTTCTCAGCGTTGTTCGCTAACGATAACCTGTTCATGCAGGGGAACCTCGACAACGACATGTCCCTCTCCGGGAGAATTAACTACGGATGGGATAAGGATAACGTCTCTAAAGTGAACCTTCAAGTCGCTAGGGGCCAGCCATCGATGTGCCAATTGGAACAGGACTTCAAGGGCGCTGACTTCTCCGTCAACGCAAAGGCCCTAAACCCGTCGTGGTCCCCCAAGACCGGGTTCCAAGGGGTCGCCGTCGCTTCGATCCTGCAGAGTATCTCCCCCAATTGGTCTCTCGGGATCGAGACTCTGTACTCTAAGATTGACGCCTCAGGCCCTGGGGACGCAGGGATCTCGTATTTGACCAGGTACGTCGCCCCAAAGAAGGACTGGATCTTCTCAGGGCAATTGCAAGCGAACGGGTCCCTCATCGCCTCGTTCTGGCGTAAAGTGTCCGCTAACGTCGAAGCAGGTGTAGAAACGACACTCCAAGCAGGGATGCTCCCCATCACGGACCCAATGATGGGCACACCGATCGGGATTCAACCCACAGTCGAGGGCCAAACGACTCTCGGAGCGAAATACGAGTACAGGCAGTCCGTGTACAGGGGCACCGTTGACTCGCAGGGTAAAGTCGCTTGCTTCCTAGAGCGTAAGGTGCTCCCCACGCTCTCGATCCTCTTCTGCGGCGAGATCGACCACTACAAGAACGAGAACAAGCTTGGATGCGGCCTTCAGTTCGAAACCGCTGGGAACCAGGAACTGCTCATGCTACAGCAGGGACTTGACGCAGAGGGGAACCCGTTGCAGATGCCCCCATCGGAGGAAACCATTTAGCCAACTTTCCTGCTGTTGTTCCTTTAACATGTATACACCTTGTCTATAACGTATCTACACAAGAGACACCAACGTGTCCTCGCAATCCGATAGCACACCGCCGCTGCTGGAACACCATTCGCCAAAGTACGTGCTCGAGCGTCGTATCTTGGGCAGAGTGCCCCGGATGCTCATCGCCAACCGGAACCGTTCGTTGATCGTGTCGGAGGTTGCTTGACCTCCAGCGAAATCTAGGGAGGGGGGTTCGTCTCCCTCATCCTCTAGCAGGTAGTCCAGTTCCTCGGTGCCGTCCTGCGGGGCTGTCTCACTGACTTGGTACCTGCACACCCGTGCCATAACGCCGTCCAACGCGGCCACGACCCGCTCAATTGCATCACTGGGGGCAAACTCGATCTCCCAGACCCTTCGAGGACTCGAGAACAGCACTCTCAGCAACACGACGTCCCCACATAGCTCCCTCTCGACGCGCAACCGGGGCAATACCGCATGGATCAGCTCGCCCTGCCGTCCGACGGCGAAATAGTAAGCTTTACCTTGCGGGCCCGTGCTCACCGCGTACACCTCGAGGGGCCCCCGGGCGAGCAGGTTCGTCGTCGTCCCTGAGGCGCCCTGGATCCGCGCCTCTACCGCATCGTATCGGAACAGACTCGTCTTGCGCAACTGCGGCTGCTGCGACGGCTGCGACGGCTGCGGCATCGACTTCTTCGACGACTGCAGCAGCTGGCTCAACCGCTTCTTTACCGTGCCCATGGGACCGTTGCAGCGAGTAGAATGGCCTCCTCCCCCCCCCCAAGAAGCACCCACACGATACTGGGTCAACTTCCCTGTAAGTTAAAAAATTCTATAGTTTCTTGTACATTAATCTTCATGATAAATAGATCTATTATAAGACGGTGAGACGTTGGCGTGAGAGATGCTTCTTCCCGCTTCTTGCGTTCAGTCCACGCGCTTCCTGCCGACGAGGTGGTCCGCGATCTCGCGGGTCTCCCTCCAGTGGATGATCTTGGGCACTCTCTTGGAGATCTCCGTCTCGTAGTCGTACAGCTGTCTGATCGGCGTGAACCGGATGTGCGAGCTCTTGACACCGAGCACGGACGCGGTCGCGTCGATGGCCTTGTCGTTCGGGTCGAACTGGAAGTCCGCGGCACGCACACCGGCAATGACCGCCTGTTGTTCCCCGATGAAGTCCACCGCTTTGATCGCAAACCGCGTCGCACGGGTACGGTCAATGGGCGATGGGAGACCACCTTGCTGGACGTGCCCTGGGACAGCGGGCTTCGCGTCGAACTTCCCCTGCGCCTCGGCCGTGATGATGCTCGCCAGCTTGTCAGCGGAGAGAGCCTTCGACGCATTGGTCGTCTTCAAGATCAACTTACCGAAACCGGTTCTCCCCTGTGACTTCTCGAAGGAGTCCGCAAGACTAGCAATGTCCTCTTGTAGTTGGTCCAAAGAGATACCTTCCTCGGGGACATATGAAGCCTGGGCGCCAACACAGAGCGCAGCGCACGTGGCCAAGTAACCAGAGTTCCCACCTTGACAGTCCACGACGAAAGTTCTACCTCTCGTCGAGGCAGCTGATTGCTTCACGACGTCACAGTACTTCATCAGGGCGTTCAAAGCCGTGTCACTACCAAGAGAGTATTCGGTACCGGGGACATTGTTCGACAGAGTAGCTGGGATCAACACCATGGGGATTCTGAAAGCTGGGTAGCTCTCTCTAGCGGTCTCCAATTGGTGCAGGGACTCGAAGGCCTCAAACCCACCGACGATGACAAGACCGTCGAATTGGTACTTCTGGAAGTAGTAAGCGATCATCCCGATGTCGGCCTCGTTGGGGGTCACTCTGTTCGTCCCGATCTCGGAACCACCTTTACTCTGCCACCCGATCATCTCCTTCCAAGTCAAAGACCTGACGGACTCGTGTCTCGCCAACCCGCTGAACCCGTTGTAGATCGCGTAAGGTTTGTGGCCCTGCGACATACAGTAAGTGGCCATCGAGTACACGGCGGAGTTGATCCCACCGGCTGGAGGACCGACACTCACGATGGCGATCTTCAGACGCTGGTCACGGGGCAACTTGGGGGCGACGTGGTCAGCAGAGTTGATGGCCATGAAGTTGTTCAAATGTTCGATAAACTCTGTGTCTCTCAAAGCCATTGCCTTCTTGAAATCTTTGGCCTTGATCGCATCAGCGACGGATTTGGTCAACCGGACAGACTCGACAAGAGGCTTCCTTGTGATCTTGTTCTCGTTGATGGCGATCAAAGGGGATGGAGTGTCCGCATCGGAGTCCAACACGGCGTTGACAGCCTCGACACCTTGCAACGTGGCCAAGATTCTGTCGTACGCGACAGCGGTACCACCTCTTTGCACGTGGCCCAGAGTCGTGATTCTCGTGTCCAGACCCAACTTGTCGACAAGGACTTTGTGAACGTCCGAGGGAGAGATTGGAGTCAAGTCCGAGGAGACTGCACCCTCAGCGACAATGACGATCGTGGTTCTCTTACCTCTTGCTCTGTGTTTCGAGACAATGTCGCACATCTGCTTCTGCCAGTCACCGTCAGAGGCCGGTTTCTCTGGGATGAAGATGTAGTCAGCGGAGGTGGCAATCCCTGCCAACAGTGCCAACCAACCACAGTTTCTGCCCATGACTTCGACGACGAAGGCTCTCGAGTGGGAGTTCGCCGTGGCTTCGACGTAGTCGATGGCCTGGCAGATCCTGTCCAGTGCCGAGTACGCGCCGATCGTCGCGTCTGTGGTGGACATGTCGTTGTCGATAGACCCGACAGTACCGCAGATGTTCAAATGCTTGTACCTGGTGTGCTGTTCCTGCGTGATCTTGCCCGTCTCTTGCAACTCCTGGAGTAAAGAGGGCCATTCTGATCTGAACAAGTCTGCCCCCGTCAGGGACCCGTCACCACCACAGACGATCAGCGCGTCGACACCTGCCTCGATCAGATGCAGCGCACCTAGCAGTCTCCCCTCGCGCTGTCTGAACTCGAGACACCTGGCCGTACCGATGTTGGTCCCACCTTCTGCGTTCCAACCTCTGACGTCCTCCCAGGCGAACTCCTTGATGTACTCTGGACCACCACGGACGAGCCCCTCGTAGCCCTCCATGACGACGAAGGCTTTGCAGCCCTTGAAGAGGGCGGTTCTGACAATGGCACGGACGTTTGAGTTCATACCTTGAGCGTCACCACCGGAAGTCATCACTGCGATGGCCTTGTTAGCCTTTGATGGGGTCATCTGTTTGGGCAACGATGGGTACGAGTCCGTGGTCCCGACACGGTACGACAGATCCGTCATCGAGTGGACTCTCGAGGGTTCCCCCGAAGTTTTAGCGCCCGTCTGCAATGCAGTCGCGACGGCGGTAGCCTCTGACGACAGGTTTCTGTCCGTTGGCTTAGTAGAGACAGCGTTCTTCGTAGAGGTGACACCGACGATGTTCCCCAGTGGGTCCACTGTGTACAGTTCCATTGGGAGTAAAGTGGAAGGGTACACTTGATGTGGGATGCTCAATTTGTTCAACGATTGTTGCAAGTTTACGATCGAAGTAGTCTTGAACACTAGCGACTGGTTGAAGTGAGCTCTCCAGTCCTGTTTGTCGGTCATACTCTCCAAAGCGGCCAACTGTTTGTCGGCGGCCTGTTGTCTTGCGGCGTCTTCCACGAGAACAATTCTCACGGTGACCAATTTGTTGAACAAGACAGTCTCTGTGTTGCTCTTCTTTGTGGAGTCCAACTCCAAGAATTTCGCATAAAACTCAGCAGCCTTCTGGAAGGACGCATCCGAGTACGCCTCGACGGTGACGTAGGACGTCCCGTTCACAATTGGGGTTCCAGGCATGTTATATTCGTTCCTCTCTCTGGCTCCTATACTACACTCACTTTTTTTCGCAAACCAAACAGAAAGAGAGTGTTTAAAACGCAGACCCACTCCTTCAAATACAAAACCAACCACCGTTCGTATCACACACGTCCCAACCTGCCAGGCTTCGAAACCTCCACTCACCTTCTACCGATGCGGAAACTTCAAACATATTTAAATGAGAGCATTCGAGATGAGACCCTCTGCAGAAACGCAAATTTCCGCTTTTCTGCGAGAGATTCGTGACGTCGAGAACCGCGCCTCTCGTGTTTTGTGGAAGCCGCGCAATTTTTGTACCCAGACCCAGTTTACAGGAAGCCCGGGAATGCACCCAGAACCCACACACCCGGCACCCACACACCGGCACGTACTGCACAGCCCCGCACCGCACGGCTGTGCAGTGCACCCACGCACCGCGCTGTCACGGCACCGCCCCAGAGGCAGCCGCAGAAACCGCGAACAATAGAATCGAAGCGGAAGGGGGCCGGAAACAATAGCAGGCAAGACCCGGGATCTCGACGTAAGCAGCGGCGGCGGCCTGCGCGGTTTCTCTGGCGGCGGGTCTCGAGGGTACGTCGAGGGCGTGGCGCGCGCGTACCTGTATATATATATGGGGGTCCCCGTTGGAACCTGGCGGTGTAGTTAGCTGGTGGGTTTCTGGCCCTCGGGCAGAGGCATCAATGCATTTTGGCGTTAGGAAATGGAAAGCATAGTATCTTCTTCTTCTTCTTCGTATATTGTTACACAGGACGGTGGTCCCCGGGCGAGGGCCACCACGTTCAAACAGACAGATGGGCCCAGGAGTAACGGCACGCCGTACCCTCAGGGGAGTACAGAGGTCGGGACAGACGGCAGGCCGGAGTCTTCGTCTTCTGGGTCCACCTCCGCGTCGTCGTCGTCGTCCGCGTCGGTTTGTTCAGATACGCTCAACGAGTGGCACCAGTGTGTGCCGGTCCAGTGGAAGAACGACCCTGAACGGCCCCCCCTGGGTCCCACAACACGTAGGGTGCTCAGACGGTTCAGCGAGCCCACGTACCACATCGCCATGACTGGTGGGGAGGGTGATACTACGGGCGGTGGCGCTGAACATTGTAGGTTGGTGCCGTGCTTCTGCAACAGGCATCACCACAGGAGAAACTCAACTGCTATTAGATTCACTCACGATAGAGAGTGAAAACAGGTTTGTTTGTTTTTTTTTATATTCCTCATATACATATTCAATATACACAGCACATACATAAATACAAGGGACACACATACACAAGCAAAGTATAGTTTATCTTTTCGTATGCACTTTCACTTCAATTTAGACAAGATCTTCTCCTTGTCATCCTTGGACAACATCTTCAACACCTCGGAGAGCCCCGTGATGGCGTTGTCGTGATCGTTCCGGATCGATTTCGCCAACGATTGCGCAAAGGACTCCAACTTCAAACTCTTGAACTTGTGGTCCAACGTCTCGTAGTTCTCCTCAATCCACTTCGCTACCACAGTGTCGTCATCAACGTTCACACTCGATGGGTACCATGACCGCAACCTCGCGAACTTCTCCAATCTGGACGACTCCGGTAACGCAGCATCGAGTCTCCGGATCAAGTACTCCTCGTTCAGACGTCTTCTTAATCTCCAGAAAATAAACCGACGAGACTCAACCCATTGCAACTCCTTGCTGATCACACCCTTACGCAACATACGCGAGGAACGGTCGTGCAAATCGGCAAACTGTATGCTGATCTGGTTGTAAATAGGGAACAGTTGCTTCTCACGGGCACCCAACTTCTTAGAGATCTCTTGGTGCTCCGCGCTCGAAAGACTCTTGTCGGCCAACTGCGCACGCAACTCTTTGCAAACAGGGTCCAGACGGGCCATCGTCGCCAAAAGTTTCTCCCGACGGTACTTGATACCAACCATCCCCTCCGGTTCTAACACACCGGCACGGGACTCCACGTCGGCAAACATCTCCATGTGATCAGGGTTGATCGTTGGATCAACAACAACCCACGAACCACCTCTCAGTTCCCCAGTGGGTGGGATGTAAATAATGATAGGTTGCTTGTACTCGACAAGAGCATCCACAATGAAGGAACCGTATTTCAACACTTCGTTGTACATGTCACGTTGGCCACCGGAAAACCCTCTCCAATTGGCCAGGATCACCATTGGTAACTGTTCACCGTGGTTGAAATCCTTGATTGCTTGAGCAGTCTTGAAGGCAGAGTTCGGATACCATACTTGACCAGCCTCCTGTATCAAACTTTCTCTCGAGTCTGGGTTCGCAGGGTCAGCTGGGATCAAGTTCTCCACAGTCCGCGTCTCCACAGCAATCACACCCAGTGGGATACCACCAAGACGCGCTCTACCAACAACAACACCTTTAGCCCATCCGGACAAAGTCTCGAAGAACGATCCCTTGTCAAACAGACCGTACTCAAACCCATCGGCAGTTTCACGACCCTCCAACATCCATCTGACATCATATAATTCGCTCTTAGTAGGAACGAAATCAATCTGTCTATCCCATGTATCCTCGTTTTCCAAGATTGGAACAGGCATGTTACGCTTAGCAGGAATGTAAGATAACCATTTCACAATTTGTTCAACACCAGCTAAGTCATCTGAAGCAGTCAAATGCGAAACACCGTTGTTGTACATGATTTGGGTACCACCAAGTTGCAAATTGGACGTGTAAACTTCACGACCCAGCACTTTGTTGATGGCAGGAGCACCTGTCAAGATAATCGGTTGACCCTCGATTTGAATCGCCCTTTGACCCAGTCTAACAAGGTACGCACCAATACCAACAGAACGGCAGGTAACCAAAGTGATCGTAAAGATATCTTGGTAGGCCCTCGACGTCGCACCAGCAATCAAACCGGAACCTCTCAGGGATTCGACACCTAGACCGTCATCAGCACCAATAATCGTCTTGATAATGTACCTCTCCTCACCACCTTCGACGACACGCTCCGTAATCACAGATCTCTCTTTACCGTACTTCTTCAAAGCATCCAATCCATCAGCAGTCAAATATAGGTATTGGAACCCCTTAGCTGGATTTGACTCATCATTCCAAGCGACTTGGAACAAAGGAACCAGTTCCTCGGCAATACCGATTCTAGCACCAGAATTCGCAGCCAAGTAGATTCTTGGGATACCACGCTTCGTACAGTACTCAGTAACCTTGTTGAAAAAATTGTCCTCTGAGGGACCAAACGAACCAATCTTGAAGGTAATATCGTTGGCCACGATCACAAATTGACGGCCACGAGGATACTCTGGAGTCTTCATTGTCACCTTGAAGGCAACCATACCAATGGAGTTGGCACCAGCCTCTCTTTCCACCTCGGTTAACTCACCGTTCTCATCCTCGATCAACTCGTTTGCAACAAATATGTCGTCTCTGTTTTGGGCCTTAAGTTTTGAAGCCTTGCCAGCAATACTGTTGTCCCAGCACGTAACTAAAGCTTGATGGAACAGTTCTGGGAAGTCGTAAACGTACGTTGTTCCCATCAAGTGTGCCTTGTAACGCTTTGGTTGCAACCATTCCTTGACTGGGTATGGTGTCGCAATGGGTCTCAAATGCATGGACCCAGGTTTGCCTAGGGATTTGAATACCCATTCACCGTTAGCGTTCTTGACCTCGGTGTACAGTTCAGACTTCACGACGTAACCAGAGACATTGTTGATCAGGGCACGAAGTGGTACAGCAGCGCCAGTCTGTGGGTCTTGGATAATGATCCTGATCTCAGCTGCGGAGATCCGCAACCTCAACAATCTTTTACCAAATCTCTCCAAGAACCCACCGAAGGCAGCTTCCACATCTTCTGGGGAGATCTTGAATACAGCGGAAAAGTTGATGAAAATATGGTTCAAATCAGAGTTCGATGTGTCGATAATCTCCAGGTTGTCCAAAACATCACTCATTAGTCTGTTCGCTTCAGATGTTAAGTACTCTGGGATGGAAATATCGTCCCGGATACGGCCAGTTCTGATTATACCTCTGGTGAAAAACCTCTTGTCCAATGGAGAAGTCCTACTGACTGCCTCGTACACGTGAATGTTCCTATTCTCGGTGAAAATAGGTTTGATATGGAAATTGGACATTCTTCCCAGTTCTAGCTCAAATGCACAAGCTGGTTCGATGTGACGAATACTTTCATTCTCATTGTACGATGGACCGTTGTACGTGTAGTATTGTGGATACGACCCGTCCTGGAACCCGAACATGAACGTGATACGACGGATACTGGATTTGATCATTTCTTGCTTATTCAAATCCAGAATTTCTCTCAACCTCTTCAAGATATCCTTTTCTGACTCAAAGCCTTCGGTAGAAGCAACATAAACATTTGCAACGTTACTCAAAGTGGAAGAGTTGCCCGATCTGTCTGGTAGAGGACCGTTGGAGGTCACATGTTCAGGGATGGCCTCCAAACTTTGAGCCAAGTTGGTGTCGACATCATCCAGATGTTCCGCAGCCAGTAGAATACCGGTTCTCAAAGGAGTGTGCTCTGTGTCAACAACAAATGATAAATCGGAAACAGACATTGCTCTGTTCATCCCCAACTTTGTCTTGACTTGTGGGATAGAAGAGAACGCGGCAGATGGCAATTGGAACTTCCACTCAATTAGAGGGTTGGAAACGCCTGTACCGTCGTAAGAATCGTGACATTTCACTTCACCAACAGTGTACGCTCTGTACGCACGACGGACATAAACTTGGGCAGCCGCAGCGGCAACAACTGGGTCAGGGTGTGTTAAAAACTGGATCAGGACATCAAAAACAACGTAGTTTGAGTCAATTAAGTCCTTTAAAATCTCCATATCTGGTTCAGAACGTTTTGGCTTGCTGTCGCCGTAAGAAGTCTTGACGACAGATGACTTCAAGATATGTTCCACTTGTTCTGATCTCTCCTTAACGGATGGTAGGGCACCTTGGATCAAGATTTCTCTCGCCTGCAGGGCAACCTTAGCCGCCGCCTTGGATTCCAACTCAACGATGTGCTTCAATGGAACAGAGAAGATATTGGCGACCTTGGATGAAATCTTGCATAGCGGTTGGTAGTGTTTCAGAATAGCCAAAATCAGGTTGTTTTTAGCAGAGACCTTCGAATGGGATAGGACGATCAACACCACTTTATTCAAATTGTCAGTGTATTCGTCACGCAGCTTCAAGATCACATTTTCTTCACGAATGTTATGTTCATTGAATAGTTTCTCCACAGCATAATACTCCTCCAAAAAGTTGACAAAGACTGAGTGTTCATGGGCTTCCAAACCGTTGGCGTACCTTGAGGTGATATCGAATAGCGGTTCAACAACGCCAGCCAACAATGGATCGGCATCCTTCTCCTTAGTGGAAGTTTCCAGAATCTTTGCCAATTGTCTGGCTGGGAAGACCGCGCCACGCTTAGCGGAACGGTTCACAAGTTGCTCCAATTGCTCATCCAAATCAGGGGGCAATCTTGAGTGTAGCGCGGAGATTTGCATTCTCCACTCCGAGTATGGCAACTTTGGGTCACGCAGCACCTCAATCAGTTGTTGCAAAGAAGCATTCATTATGACTTGGTTGTCATAACCGTTCAAAATATTCTCCAATGTGGTAACTAGCGACTTGAATTTGTACGCTGGCTTGGTACCTTCCACCATTGGTGCACCCAATTCGGGAAGCATGCCCTCGAAAGGCAAGGCGTGCTTGACCTTCGATGGATCGTCCAAGGTTAAGATGGCAATAATGTCACCAGCGACAATTGTAGAGCCTGGTTGTTTCAACAGCTGAACGATACCGCTTTCTTGCGACACCAGGGGCATTTGCATCTTCATCACCTCAATCTCCGCATACGGTTGGCCAGAGGCGATGTGGTCGCCGTTCTCAACTAGGAACTTGACCAGCTTACCTGGTGATGGAGTACGTAGCTGCGTAGGATCGTTCTCGACCTCCAAGAGCGTAGTCATGTGGTCGACGGACAGCCTCGTGGCCTGCGCCTCCTCCTTCCAGTAAATTGTGTGCGACTTCCCACCTACGGCTATCAACAGTCCACCATCGGACAGTTGGCGAGCACGGACCTCACATTTCGAACCGTTGATGAAAAGTGTGTATCTATCATCCGCTGACTTGGCTACGGTGAACTTGAATCTTTTCCCCTCGTGGATAAACTCGACGGGGAACATGGTTTGCAGTAGCATCTTGGATGGGACCTGACCCCTTTGCAAAGAGGTGATGTACTCCTTGCGGGCGTTGCTGGAGGCGATGAATGCCTTTGTAGCAGCACCACAGATAACGGCCAAAGTTGGGTCTGGTTGTTCCGCGGTCATCTTGTGGGTGATTAGATCGTCCAACCAGCCCGTTGTGATCGTGTTATCCTCGAAGTCCTCTGTCTCTAGCAATTTGATCAAGTACTCTACGGTGGTTCTGAAGTCACCTCTAATGGACAATTCTTTCAAAGCCACGACCATATGTTTCCTGGAGGCTTGTCTATTCTCACCAAATGCGAAGATGTGACCAAACTGGGAGTCCGAGAAAGAGTGGATACCACCGTTATTACCCACTGAGAAGTAACCCCAAACGTTTGAGGATGAACGGAAGTTCAGTTCGTGTAGGGACCCACCTGAGGGCTTGAACCCCTCGTTTGGATCCTCCGAAGTGATACGGCACGCGGTGCAGTGTCCCTTGGGGATAGGTTTCCGTTGCGAGGACAGGGACTCCTCGTTCTTGAACTCGAAATCGATTTCGGAGGCCGTGTGCGGGTTCATCCCGTAGAAGACTCTGATGTCGCTGATTCTGTGCATGGGGATACCCATTGCGATTTGCAATTGGGCACTCGGTAGATTTACACCCGTTACCATTTCCGTAGTTGGATGCTCCACTTGTAATCTTGGATTCAGTTCCAAGAAATAGAACTTGTTGTCATCGTGCGAGTACAAGTACTCGACGGTCCCCGCGGAGACGTACCCGACCAGTTTACCCAGTCTCACGGCTGCCTTCTCCATCTGAGAGAAAGTCTCCTGGCTGGCAATCGTGACTGGGGCCTCCTCGATGATCTTCTGATGACGTCTCTGTACGGAACAGTCACGACCGAAAAGCGAGATGTTGGTACCGTATTGGTCTGCCAACAATTGGACCTCCAAATGACGCGCCTTACCTGCCAATTTCATAACGAAGATGGGCGAACCTGGGATCTCGTTGGCGGCCTGGTGGTACAGGGGCACGAAGTCCTCCTCGCGTTCCACCTGTCTGATACCTTTCCCACCACCACCTTCTGACGCCTTGATCATTACTGGGAACCCGATTTTCTTCGCCTTTGCGAGCCCGTCCTCTGGCGAGACGCAGCAGCCCTGCTGGTAGACGTCGTCGTCGACGGAGACGAGTTTGGTCTCCGTATCCACGTGCACTTTGTCCACACCCGTACCGGACCAGGGGATACAAGGTACTTTCGCGTGCTGTGCGACGATAGTGGACGAGATTTTGTCCCCGAGCGACCTCATGGCGCTCCCCGGTGGGCCAATGAATATTACTTTCCTCTTCGACGCGGCCAGTTTCTCTGGCAGGTGCGGGTTCTCGGAGGCGTGCCCCCACCCGGCCCAGACCGCGTCGACGTCTGTCCTCTCCGCGATATCGACGATGAGGTCGACGTTGGCGTAGTTGTTGTTGTTTGTCCCGCCTGGTACTTCGACGTACTGGTCTGCCATGCGGATATACTCTGCGTTTGCCTCGAGGTCCTCTGGAGTGGCCATCGCTACGAATTGTACCAACCTATCGTCACCGAACGTCTCGTATGCCCACTTCCTAACCGATCTAATCTCTTTGACCGCCGCGATACCGTTATTAGCAATTAAGATCTTGGAGATGACCGTGTGTCCACCGTGACTCTTGACGAACGTGGCCAGTGGAGAATCCTCCATCTTGTCCACCGTGTGGAGCCCGACAAAATGCCCTGGCAGGGACTTGTGCTTCTGCGAGTAGTCTGTGATCTCATACTGTTGTTTCTGCGTGGACTCCTCTTCGAAAAGGTTATCCTCGCTCATGTTGGTGGGTCCTTTGTCGATTCTACTAATATCTTTGTATTTCGTGAACTCGTTATATTGTAAGTTTTGGGTGTGTATCAGTTGTCTAGTACCACTGTGGAATGCAACGACTATACTTTTCCCTTGATGTAAATTTAGGAGACGTTTCGAGACTGATGCGAAATTGCGTATAAATGAAATTTTGAAAAGAGTGTTTCCTTTCCGTGGGGACTCTCTCCACAATAAAAGTATTTTGCAACGCTTCGAATGTTAGTATTCTGGTGAGAGAGGAAAAGATATGACAGAGAGAAAGCTTTGACTGTCAAACACCGCCACTAAGAACAATAACTATTGAATTAAAGGAGGAACTCTATATTTTTTTTTATCAATTACCTCTAATCAATTGTTCATATATATCCTCTGATATGATATAACACTCTTCTACTCTTTGGTCTCCGTCGAGTGGGTGGGTGAGGGGGGCAATGAGAGAAGAAGAACCTTTTCCTCGTCAAAGAAACAACGCATCGTATCAAAAGAGAGAGTGTAAAGTAAACGCTCGCCGAGAGGGCGTTTCCCGAAACAGGAAAAAAAAACGAAACTTGTTGAAAAGAATTATTTTCAAATTTCACATGGCGTCGCACGCCCGAAAAGTTTGGCGGGCGGCGGGCGGTGGGAT